>JAJNNQ010000513.1:0-88590 GCA_027886175.1 Phylloscopus collybita
AGGAGGGGCACAAGAAGCGCCTGCAGCACTTGGTCACAAAGGCACAGCAGGGGAAGGCAAGAAGGGAGGAGGAAAAGGCCAACGGGAAGAAGGCAAAGGCCATGGCAGAGTTTCTACAGCCCCTGAGGGATCAAGCCCAGGGCCCAAGGGGGCCCCAGCACCCAGGGCACTGGCTCGGTCACAAGCACCTGGCAGAGGCATTGCCCTCCTGGGCAGGGGAGAGCTGACCCAAACAGCCCCTGGCAAGGAATCAGGCTTCCAGCTGCACGGCACAAGGACACTGCAAGCAATAATTACATTACAAGCTGTCCTCCAAATAAGAACCAAGCAGACAGATCCAGCTCCTGAGTCTGGACCACCAATCCACTCAAACCAAGAACACAACATTTCACCAAGGGATGGGATCAGATTATCCATGAGCAGAAGGAGGAGCACAGTGGGGAAAATTAAATGACTCAAGATGCTGTTGGCAAAGAGATAACAACGGAAAAGTGGTGAAACAGAGAACAAAGGAAATAAGAAAGCAGCTCATTTTCCAGCCCAAACGTGGAAAGGATGGGAATGGGACACAGTTTCAGGGTTCCCTGGCACACCATGGGTTAAACGAATGCTCTTCCTCCTCTCCTGTGCTACAGCAACTCTCATCTTTGGGCCATGCAGGACACCTTGCTGAGTGCAGCTCATTCAGCAGCTGAGCAAGGGGATGCAGGTGGCAGCCAGGCCTCCTGAGCCACAAACGGCTACAAAAGGACAGGGAATTGTTGAAAATGACCCGAGAATATTGGCTTTCACATTTGTGTCTTGGTATTTATCTGTGGTTATTGATTGTAAGCACAGTGCAGTTTAGAATCCCTTTGAGCTGCTTGCTAATTTAACCTCATTGCTCATTTGAAGTCTGCACCGTGTAACTCATGGAAGCAGCAGTGTGATGAGTATTTGATGTTGATGTAGACACCTTACAGCTTCTAGAACTAATAATGGGATGAATGCATTGTACTGTAGGCGTGAGCAAAATAGAAAATGGTCAAATACTTGTGTGTAACCCAGAGAACTGAATAAAGCAATCAGGTTGTTTCCCACAGCTGCTGACTGACCTCTCCAAGGGATGAGATAAGGGCCACACAAACCAGAGCAGCAGAGAAGAATGAGAGAAGAGTTTGTGAACTGTTCGCTCTCTGGGAAGTGGGAAACAACAGGATGAGGCCACAAGAAGAAATCAAATAGATTGGCCTGATCTGCAGGATGTTATGTAGATAAGCCAGAGCAGAAAACCAAAATAAAGGAAAGTTTCTGTAACATCAAAAGCTGCCAAGAATGTCTAAGTAGCACATGAAACTCATCAATATGTATGTCCCTCAGTAAAGGAACAGCACAGAGATAAGGCTGCCTTAATGTGCAGGGTGTTCCTTGGCTGATGGCCAGGAACATACCAGCGTGGGCATTATCCTAGTTTTTCCCTTTTTGGACTTTTGGAAAATATTCTAAGACTGAATATTCGTTTTTCTCAGAACTGAGGTCACTGACAATCATCCCAAAACCAAAGAGGACCAAGGAAGAAAACAACAGAGTGAGTGAGTGAATGTGCTTGGAGATAGGGCCGGGGACTCGGAGATAAGGAAGGAACGAGAGAAAGTCAGAAGTTTCAGAAAATGTTACTCATTGACACGGACTGCTGCTCAGCCAAGATCCTGCTGAATTCCTCAACACGGAGAAGAACAAAGACTGAAGAGACCCATGAATATCGGATGTTATACAAAAGGGGGGTGTGTATTAACGAGGACGTCTGAACTTTCCAAGGACTTTCGCCACTGGGCAAAGGGAGAGGGGGATGCAGAAGGGAAAATCAGGATAAAAAGGAGGCAGCGTACTACAACAATTGGAGAGACCGCATGGCAAATGCCGCATGGCCTCTCCCTTTGTTCGTGAATAAAGTCACTTTTACAGGACTCCTCTGCCTCCTTCGGGGACAGAAACCTCTGGCCATGCCAATTTTCCCGCACAGGCCCGGGGACAGCGCAGCCACCTCCGTCCTACCCACAGGAACCGGGAGGAGCCAGCGCTGCTCCGGCCCCGGCTCCTGCCCAGGCACCCGCGGGAAGGAGACCGCGGGCAGCCGCTCCCGCAGCGCCCTCAGGGCACGGGGAACACGGCGCGGACACGGCACAACCCAGCCACAGCCAGAGCCCCCTGCCGCCCCCTCCGCCCGCAGCCAGCCCCGAGCCCCCGCACAACCCAGCGCGGCTCCCACCTGCGCCGGGGCCGCCTCCGAGCTCCGCCGCCGCCTCACGGGGCTCCGGCCGCTGCCGCCGCTCCCGGGCCCGCCTGGACGCTCCGAAAATGGCGCCTCCGCTTGCGACAGGGCCGCGCTCTGCCCGCTCTGCCCAATCAGCGCGCAGCCAGGACCAGGAGTGACGGCACCATCAGCCAATGGCAGCGAGACAAAGGCGGGCTCTGCACCCGGCACTGTGTACCCACCCCCACTGTCACCCCTCTGTGGGCGTGGCTACGAGACCGATCTCCGTTGATTGACGGCTCCGCAGAGCGGCGGCCCCGGGGGGTGGAGCCAGCCCGGCCCCGGAGGGGCCCAGCGCGGGACGGGGGCGCCCGGGGGGCGGAACCGGGGCTGTGCTTGTCCCCGCTCTGCCCAATCAGCTCACGAGATCGAAGAGTGACGGCCGAACCAGCTAATCCTGAGGAGTGGCGGGCTTTGCCTACGGCAGGAAATCGCCTCCCTTTCGCTGAATTCCGGCATTGCTCGGAAACCTCGGCTGAGGAGCGGCCCCGGCGCAGGTGGGAGCCGCGCTGGGTTGTGCCGGGGCTCGGGGCTGGCTGCGGGCGGAGGGGGCGGCAGGGGGCTCTGGCTGTGGCTCGGTTGTGCCGTGTCCGCGCCGTGTTCCCCGTGCCCTGAGGGCGCTGCGGGAGCGGCTGCCCGCGGTCTCCTTCCCGCGGGTGCCTGGGCTAAGAGATAATCTGATACCAGCATAAATGTGAAATGTCGCGTTCCTCGTTTGAGTGGATTGAGTGGTTATTATTTCGAGGAGAGCTTGTAATCTAATGATGCAATTCAAATTATAAATGCCTTCTCTGGCTCCTGATCTGAATTCCTTGGGGTTCCCAGGAGCTGCTCCGTGGTGTTGTAGGATTTCTTCTGGTGGCCGTTTCATCTTTTCCCCATTTTCGAGGTGCTCCCTCCTGCGTGGGGTGCGTCAATTGATCGCTTTTCTCTGATTAAATGGTAAATTTTGATTTCCACCGGATTTCGGTGAACTTGCGGTAGCTAAAAACACCCAGAGGTCTGATACCCCCTGTATAACATAGACAATGCCAGCACATGTTAGAGTGGGGAGAAGGATGATTCCCCCCACACACACTGTTTTTTACATGAAGTTTTCATAACATTCTTTGTTTGATGTTTTCCTTTGCAATTGAACCCATTTCTGTTGCAGAGTCAGAGATTCTCACTCTGGGCTCTGCCTTCAGCTGTGCAAATTCTGTCTTTGTAAGCAGGCAGAGCTTGGGCTGAGGGACAGAGGGAATCAGCCCAATTCCTGCCCCAGGCAAGAAGCCCCTGGTGCATTGTGCACCCTTTTCCCCAGCAGTGTGAATTTGCATTTCTAAAGCTCCTCTCCTGGCTGCCTGGAACTGGAGCTTCTCTTCCTGGGCAGCCACTGAATGACTCACATGTGCTCCCAGGCAATCTGCATTTTTTCTTTTTTTTTTTTTTTTTTTTTTTTTGTCATGTTCTATTAACTTTTTATTCGTTTAAGGATCACCTTTAAAGCTCTTCTCGTTTTCCACAATGGCATCTGAAGGTGAACTTTGAAAACCTCATATACCAAAATTTTGCCTTCATTAGGAGCCACACACAAACATACACAAAAACATTCCAAAGCAATCAAGGTTTTTCTATTTCTTTTCCCAGGACTAAAAATTGATTCTCACACCCCTGGCCCAAACCTATCTGAAAATACAAAAGTAGGATTATTTCAAAAAATTATTCTAATGGTAATCTTGTCACTGATACTGTGGGAAAAACAAAAATTCTCCAAGAATATCTTTAGTGTTAGAGAGTCAAGACATCACTTGATTCTGGCCAGGATGTGCAACAGAAATCATTTCATCCACACATAGCCCGGTGTGCAGAGAAAATCATTCCATGACATGTGAGTTTTATGGGATTTTTCCTAAACTTTTTACAGTCTGAACCCATAGAAATCCATTGGTTTGATGTTCGTTGCTTCTAAGTTGCTGAGTTCTCAGGATCTGATTTCCCCTTGGACCCGGTTTCCTTTGCCTCTGATGTTAATTAGGTCTGCACTCCTGGATTTCCTTCTCAGCCTTTTCCAGACCAGGTGTCTGCAGCTCTTCCAGGGGCAGTGTCTGGGGTGGGTGTTGGTTGCTGTTTGCTGATGGTCGTTGATGTTTTGTTGATGGTCGTTCTCTCTGTGGGGATCTTTTGGGCTCTTCCCAGTCTGGTGAGATGTTCAACTCATCTCTGCTGAGTGGTGTAACATCCCTTCAAATAAAACCTTTAAAATTCCTTTCCCTGGGGCAAAGGCAAACCGAGCCTGAGTGGAGAAATCAAATAAAAAACAGTTTGAAAGTCGGTCTATTTTCTATTTTCCAACTATGTAACCCCAGCCAGCCCAGTGTGTGAGTCTGGCTGAGCCCCAGAGTGGAATTCTCCCGGTGTCTCCCCAGCCCCTGTGGCAGTGCAGGCACAGAAAGCCCTGAAGCTGCAGCAGTGGCAGCAAGGATTGGCCCACAGTGCCTGGAGATGCCAAGGGAGGGTGCCCAGGCAGAGCATTCCAGCAGAAGATCTGTGGGCAGGCACAGGGGCTTCCCCCACTGTGGAGCCCTGGCTGCTGCTCCCCTGCCTTCAGTGCAGGCTCAGTCGCAGCCTCCCATCCTCCTCCTGCAGCCGGGAAGTCCAAATCTCGGGGGCTTCAGAGACCCTGAGCCCAGGGTGAGGGGTCCCCCCGTGTTCAGCTGTGCTGGGGCTGCTTCTGTGCTCAGGGACACTTGGGATGGGCCACGCTGCCACTTGGCCACCAGTGGTGCTTCTTCCCACTCCTTGGGCAGGACCCGATGTCCTGGTTGGATGTTGTGAGCAGCAAAGTCCCAAGGCAGGGTCTGCCAGCCGAGCTTCCTGTGGGAGAGATTTCACAGGAGACAGGATTCTGGCCATAGACTGCTTTAAATATCCATCCCTTATCTCCACCCTGCACTTGGTGGAGAATTGCCAGGGTAAGGAATTCCAAACACCAGTTCCAAGGGAGATAATTGAGTATCTGCCCTGGGTCTGGCTTTTGTTCTTGGCAAAGCCAATGGCAAAAGCAGTACCCATGGCATCTTGCTTTCTATCACCAGCTTCCAAAGGTGTTTCTTTATTTCCCCACTCATTCTTTTTACCTGACCTGAGCTCTGGGGGTACCAGGGGTTGTGGAGCTCCCATTGGGTCCCTAAAGCTGCCAAAACCCCCTGAAGGATCTTTCCTGTAAAATGAGTTCCCCATCGGAGGCTATTGCTTCCACAATCCCTTCTCTTGGAATTATTTGTTTTAGAAATACCTTAATAAGTGATGCAGTGCTTGCTGAAGCAGTCAGAATTGCTTTTGTCCACCCAATTAGGTGCCATGGTGTTAGCAGAAGATATTGAAGCCTTCCTGCTCAGGGCATTTCAGTCGCAGGCTCTCACAAGCACACACAGCTCTGCTGGTTGAGCTGACCATGTGGGTGGTCACCTGTGCTTTGCCTGATTCCCTTTCCTGAATAACAGCATGTCTTGTACCTCATTTCCCTTCTCCTGCCCTTGAAGACCCATCCCTAAACACATTTTCTCCCTCAGGCCAGGGAATGTACCATAAATCTCTCCTAGCCTGGGTCTGGAGCTCTCTCACTTGAATGCAGTCGTGGGTTTCGTCCCATCCCCCTGAGCAGGCTGTTCAAGCAGGAGGCTGGGTTAAACCCTTCCCCTCTCCTCAATTCTAAATCCTCCTGTGCCACTGAACAAGTTTCATCCTGTGATAACTGAGCACTGCTCTTTTGGTTTTCAAAGCTTGAACTTGATGCCAGCAACAGGAGGTCCTTGTGCTGTCAGGCCTCAGGTCCCGTTCAGGCTGTGGCTGCACAATTCTGCAGACAATGAGGCCACTCTGGTCACTGGGCCAAACATTTTAGCACAGGAATTTCCTTGGCATGGCCCTGTTTAACATTCACATATAATTCCAAGAGCCATGGCTGGAGCATCAATCATTTTCAGTGTTCATTTTCTCAAGTTTTGTTCTCTTTCTCATGTCCATACCATAACAGTGAGGCTGTCTGAGGTTTCAAATTCACACCGTGTTCTGGCTGGAGCAGAGAATCCTCAGTCCAGATCCTGCAATTCCCTATTAATCCTTAGAATATTCACATCTCCTTTTTTGTCCAGGGTAAGGTTACTTCTGAGATTCCTTGGACCCTCTCTGGGTCAATACACCACAAACCTTCAGTCAAAATATGTCCCAAATATTGGATCTTTTCTCAACCATTTGCAGGGGTTTTTTTTCAAATACTCCAAGATGCTTTTTAGCCTGAAAACTGAGCCATTTCACAGAGACTTCTTCTACCACTTCTTCTTGTCCTCCTGCCTGGAGAAAGTCATCCACATCCTGCATTAACCCAGTCCCTGGGGTTGAGGTGAATTCTTTTGATGATTTCTGCAAGGCTTGCCCCAATAAGGCTGGTGCTTCCCTGCATCCCTGCAGCAGGACCGTCCATGTCTTTCCCATTTTCCCTTCTTCCTCTTGTTCCTACTCCAAGGCCAAACCCTGTTCACCATCCTGTGTGAGTGGGCATCCCCAGAAAGCATCTTTTCCATCAAGTGCTGAATGGGAGCAGTGTGAGGAGGGAACCTGGTTCCAGATGGTGTCAGGATCGGAGACTGTGGGGTGCCTCGGTTTCAGAATCTCATTTATTGTTCTTAGGTCCTGCACCATTCCATGGATTCCATCTGATTTCTTGACTGGCAGCACAGGAGCATTACAGGGAGAGACCCCTGGCTCCAAAAGCCCTGCCTTTCCCAGGGGCTCAATACCAGGCTGTGAGCCCTTCCTTCCCTCCCTGGGAATAGGGGATTGCTTTTAGACCCCACTTGTTCTGGTTGCTTGAGAGGAATTTTGAGAGGCTGGGGATCTGATTTTCCCAATTTCCCTGGGGCTGCCCACACTTGTGGGTTCACTTCAGCCCAGGCCTTGCCAGACATTTGTCACCAAGGTACAGGAGAACTAGCCTGTGTATCACCTTTTGCAATATGAATTTGCATTCCCAATTTAGCCATCAAATCCTTTCCCAGTAAATGACAATCACATTTAGGAGCAAATGAAAATTCCTGCATTTCCAACTTTTCCTTGCATTTGCTAATAGGGGTTGAATAAAACACAGCTGCTCATCTTTCCCACTTATCCCCTTAATAATCAAAGACATTTTTGGTGATTTGCTCCCTTAGGTGTGAGATTGAGAGTGGATGGAGAGGCCCCTGTGTCTGTGAGGAAAGGCCTCCTGTCGATGCAGAGCCACCCTGAATGTTCTCCAGGGCTCCAGTGCGGTGGGTCCCTGGTGTGATGGGAGCTCTGCCCCCCCTCCCAATCCATGTCCCTGCAGGGGTGGAGTTGCTGCTGGTGAGGGTGCTGCTGTCTGTGCTTGCAGTGTCCTTGTGGCCTGCAGCTGGAAGCCTGATTCCTTGCCAGGGGCTGTTTGGATCGGCTCTCCCCTGCCCAGGAGGGCAATGCCTCTGCCAGGTCCTTGTGACCGAGCCGGTGCCCTGAGTGCTGGGGCCCCCTTGGGCCCTGGGCTTGATCCCTCAGGGGCTGTAGAAACTCTGCCATGGCCTTTGCCTTCTTCCCGTTGGCCTTTTCCTCCTCCCTTCTTGCCTTCCCCTGCTGTGCCTTTGTGACCAAGTGCTGCAGGGGCTTCTTGTGCCCCTCCTGCAGCCCCCCTGAGTGCCTGTGGATGCTCATCCTCTGACAGCTGCTGAGCTTTCTGCAAAACCATTAATTTCTGCAGGGACCCAAACCAAGTCAGATTCAAGGATAATGTGGATCCTTGCAGGTGGAATCCCCATTTGCCAGCTGTTCCTTGCTGCTGGTCCTTGTGCTCCCCGTGCCCTCCCCAGCCCGTATCCCAGAGGCGGTGCCTGTCCTGCCGCAGTGTCCAAAGGCGGCTCCCCCGGTGGGCAGGGCCGGCAGCTCCACACAGATACAAGGGATCTGGGTCAGATGGCAAATTTTGAGCATCACACCCTCCTGAAGAACATCCCAGTCCTCAGTATTTTTCTCTTCTTCCTCTTTTCCATCATCCATGTTCTTTCCGCAGCTTTTTCACAGATTCCTGCTGCTGCTTTTTCCCTTAACCGTATTCCTGCACATTCCCCTTCACCCTTTCCCTTCCCAGTACACCAACACCATCCATCCCCTGTTGTCTAAATCCATTCTTGACTTCCCTAATTGCCCCCCTGTGTGTCCATGTCCTTAATTACCTCTGGGAGACTGTGCAGACTGTCTCAACATTCTCCCAAGGGACTTTCAGAGATATTTTGGGATCATTGTCCCTTTTGCTGGGACCCCTTTCTGGCTTTCCCTTTTCCACCCTGCATGGGTGCCCTGCCATGTTTCCTCCCTGAAGATCCCAGTGTCCTCCCTGATGAGATTTCCAGTGCTCTCTCCCTGCTGACTCTTCCCAGACTCCCCTGATCTGTCACTCGTCTGTCTCCTGGACACTCTCAGGTCCCCAATCAATCCCTGGTGTCGCTGCCATCCAAGGGAGCCGATCACCCAAACTGGGTGAGGCACCTTCAGCTCCACTCACTGCCTGCCACCCTGGGGTGGTGGAAGGAATTCCAGAGGATCCCCAAGGTGTGTGGAAAAATTCACATCACCAGAGGGTTCTGTCCTTCTGGGAAGACAGTAGAGTCCTGTACAAGTCATTTCATTCATAAAAAAGGGAGAGGCCATGGGACATTTCCCATGGGGTCTCTGCAGTTGTTGGAGGATGCAGCCTCCTTTTCATCTTAATTTTCCTGGCTGCATCTCCCTCTCCCTTTCCCCACTGGCTGAAGTACTTGAGAGGTACAGACTTCCCAATGCACCTTTCACATACCCCTCTTAATATGCCCCCCACTTCTGTCTGGGTAGGGATATTCACAGCTCTGTTCAGTCTTTGTTCTTCTTCTCCAAGTTCATGAATTGAGCAGGACCTTGGCTGAGCAGCAGTCTGTGTGGTCAGTGAATAACATTTTCTGGAACTTATGGCTTCTTCTGTCCCTTCCTTATGTCCAAGTGCCTGGCCCTGTCTCCAAGCAGATTCCCATCATCTGTTTGTAAAGACACTTTCCTCTTCTTCCTTCCCTGGGGTTCCCCCGTTTGCAGGACATCGCCCCTGGAGCAGGGTATCCCTCCTTTCTGCAGCCCCACCTCTCGGGCAGTGCTCAGCCAATCAGAGCGCGTGGCTCTGATGACTCACCAGTTGCCAGGCAGACCCGCAGCTCCCAGCGCTCCCCACCCGGACCCACCTGCGCCCTTCCCCGGGCCCCAGCGCCCCCCCGCGAGGGGAATTTTGGGAGGTGGGAGGGGGGAACGCCAAGGTCGGCCCCCCCCGCGCTGTCCTGGCGGGAGCGGCTGCAGTGGGGACCGAGTGCGGGCGGGAGCGGCTGAGAGCCCAGCGCTGCCCCAGCTCCATCCTTGATCTCTGCCCCTCCGCTGGGATGCTGTGAGTTTGGGGGGAAGAGGGAGCCGGCAGTGGGTGCTGGGGCTGGGGGCAGGAGGAGAAGGGAAGGAGAAGCAGGGATGAAGAACAGAATGGTCAAAGGGCTCATGTGGGAGGAGAAGGTGGGATTGTGCAGGAGTAGGAGGAAGAGAAGTGTGAGGAAGAGTAGGGACACAGGAGGAGTAGGAGCAGGAAGAGTAGGCACCACAAGGTTCCACCCCTCCCTGGATCTGCAGCCTTCTCCAGCCCCGGAAGCGTTGACCCCCCACATGCAGCAGGTGACCGGGGAGGGGGATCCAGGATTTTCATGGGAGTGAATCTTGGTGTTTCTGAGATTTATTAGGCTAAATGTTATTGCTTTGGGGTTTTGCAAGTTATTGAGTCTTTATATTTTAGAAGAGGTTTTGGCTACGTCTTCATGTTTGGAGGACTTTTGGGCTGAATATTGGTATTTTGGAGGTTCTTACAGACACAAGGTGCCCAGTGATTTCCTGAGAGGAACTTGGGCAAGGAGGAACCCCCAGCCTAAGACTCTCTCCGCTTGTTTTTTCCCCAAACCAGGATTTGTCATTCCCAAGGAGTGTCCGGATGGAGGAGGAGGAAAAGCCCCAGAGATCCCGCGGGAGGAGGGGCTGCAAACCCAGCCCAGGGAGCTTCGAGGAGGAAAGACCCGCCCTTTGCCAGGAGGGCGGCCAGAGATCCAGCCAGAGCTCAGAGCTGGAGGAGAAGCCTGATGGAGGGAAGAAGCCCCACAAGTGTTTGGAATGTGGGAAGGGCTTCAGGTACAGGTCCCACGTGCTCCAGCACCAGAGGATCCACACTGGGGAACGGCCCTATGAGTGTGGGGAATGTGGGAAGAGCTTCAACCACATCTCCAGCTTTTTGAGACACCAGAGGATCCACAGTGCGGAAAAGCCCTACGAATGTGGGGAATGTGGGGAGAGCTTCAGGCTAAAGGGCCATCTGATGGAACATGAGACAGTCCACACTGGGGAAAAACCCTACAAGTGTGGGGAATGTGGGAAGGGCTTCAGCCGGAGACTGGATCTGATCCATCACCAGGTGATCCACACTGGGGAACGGCCCTATGAGTGTGGGGAATGTGGGAGGAACTTCACCTACAGGTGCAACCTGATGCGACACCAGGTGGTCCACACTGGGGAACTGCCCCTTGACTGTTGGGAATGTAGGAAGAGGTTCAGCCGGAGCTCCCACTTGGTGCAACACCTGAGTATCCACACTGGGGAAAAGCCCCACAAGTGTGGGGAATGTGGGAAGAGCTTCAGCCGGAAGGACTACCTGATACAACACCAGAGGATCCACACTGGGGAACAGCCCTACAAATGTGAGGAATGTGGGAAGAGCTTCAACCACAGGTTCAGCCTGATTGAGCACAAGAAGATCCACACTGGCGAACGGCTCTTTATGTGTGAAGAATGTGGGAACAGCTTCAGCAATAATTCCAGCCTTATCCGGCACCAGAGGATTCACACTGGGGAAAAGCCCCACAAGTGTGGGGAATGTGGGAAGAGCTTCATCCAGAGATCCCAGATGAGGGAACACCAGATGATCCACACTGAGAAGCCCTACAAGTGTGGGGAATGTGGGAGGAGCTTCAGAGAAAACTCAGCCCTGGTCCAGCACCAGGTGATCCACACTAGGGAAGGGCCCTACACCTGCTCTGAATGTGGGAAGAGCTTTGGATGGAGCTACGATTTAAGAAGACACCAGCTCATCCACACTGAGGAGAGGCCCTACAACTGTCCCGAGTGTGGTAAGAGTTTTAAGACCAGCTATGATCTTGTGAAACATCAGCAGATTCACTCGGAGGAGAGGCCCTTCCGCTGCCCCGACTGCGGGAAGGGCTTCAAGCGCAACTCTGCTCTCACTGTCCACCGGCGCATCCACACCGGGGAGAGGCCCCACGAGTGTCCTGAGTGCAGGAAGAGCTTCTCAAACAGGCCTAACTTGACCAGACACCAACAGAGGCAGCACTAAGGGAAGCCCTGGCAGTGCCCTGAGAGTGGGAAGAGCTTCGTGCGCTGCTCCAGCTCCATCCCCCGTGGGAGAATCGGCGTTGGATGATCCCCAGTGATCCGTGTTGGGAAGACACCGGGCTGGGGGAGCTCCACATCTTCCTGTTTCCCTGTGGGCATCTGGATGAACGCAAGGTCAGGAACATCCATCAGAACACAGATGGCTCTCATCTGCTTTCCAAACCCTGGGGCTTTGTTGTTTCCTTCCTGTGGGGAAGGACTGTACTTCTTGTCTAGGTGCCCATGGCCAGAGTTGGGATTCCACCTCCAGCATTGCCTCTTGTGAGAGACTGGAGGAGATTGTTGGCTGGAAACATTTCCTTTGTGGGGGAGGAAGGGGCAGGTCCAGCCTTGTCCTGCCCTGGAACCCCAGCACTGCCCTGTCCTGGAACCCCAATCCCCGCAGAGCCTCTCTTCCAGCTCAGCAGTTTTTGCCAATCCCTGGCACACCAAAGGCAATGCTCCACAGCCACCTCTGCAGCCCCCAGCCCAGCTCCTGAGTGACCAGATGACCCCAGGTTCCACCTGGGGGAAGGGCCCAGCAAGACCCAGGCGTGTTTAAGGCTGACCACAAAGCAAGCACACATCTTGACCCCATCTCCTCTTGGAGTTTCTGTCTGAACACTGCGGGAATCCAGGTAGCTCTGTGTTGTGCTTCTGTGTATCTTATTTGTTTTTCTCTCTTTCTATGTCTTCCTCTTCTAATTCCCTCTTCTAACAAATTTTGAGTAATTCAAAATTGAACAAGCATAGAGTTTGTGAAGTTGAATGGGCCAAGTTAATGCTTTGAGAAGTGTTTTTTGTTGATTGAATGTAATACTAAACCTTTTGCCAAAGTTTTCTAAAGTTCCCAGTAAAGGCTGTTTTGTTGTTTTGAGCTCCTGAGAATCTCTTGCTGGTATTTCTCCAGGGTTTCCAGCTCAGAGTACAAAAACAATTGTAATTCCTTTGAAATGTCCCCTTGAGAGAGTTGTGTGGGGGATGGGGGTCAGGGCTTGTCTGTCCTGCTTGGCACAGCCCAGGCAGGGCTCTCACAGCCACACTGCACACTCCATTGCCCACCTGCACCCGCTGGTGCCTCTGAGCTCTGCTGGCCCAGCCCCAGGGACGCTCTCCTTGTCTGCCCATTCCCCCAGGGTCTCTGGGCAGGGATGGCCTCAGTGGGGGCTGCTGACATCCTCAGACACTTGAGGGCTGCTGCTGGATTGGGCTTCTCCAGAGGCTTGTTCAGCCTTCAGCTCTTCAGTTCAGGAATTCAGTGGCCCAGGGCTCATTAACATTCAGAACACCTTAACAAGCCAAGCCTCTGGGAATAATTTGATTTAAATTTTCTATTTTTTGTGAGTAATTAAACTGATTTTGTAATTGTATTCCAAGTGAATATATTATGATTACAAAAGACAGTGAGAAAATATTTTTAGGTCCTCTTTAGGGTTTTTTTTCCTTATTAATACATTGATATGTTCAATCCCCCGTTGACACTGAATCCAAGTACCTCCTCAGGCAGTTTGAAAATCAAGATACGAAAATCAAGACCCTTCATGGCTGACAATCAATCAGACTCTGTCCCTACACCCACCCCACCATTTCCCCCATCCAAGCCCTGGGTCTCAGAGCAGTCTTGTGCAAATCTGAGCTCCCTCCACCCCAGGCTGGACCTGCAGCTTTCAGCTCTTTGGCTCCAATTCCTCATCAGTCTCCTGAGAGCTGTCTTGAGCTCCTGGTTCCTCAGGCTGTAGATGAGGGGGCTTAGGGCTGGAGACAGCACCGGGTACAGAACTGACAGTGCCACATGCAGGGATGGGGAAGAGATGAATGGGGGCTTCAGGTGAGCAAACATGACAGTGCTGAGGAACAGAGACACCACGGCCAGGTGAGGGCGGCAGGTGGAAAAGGGTTTGTGCCATGAACAACGTGATGGCCAGAGCCACAGCAGCCATGCACAAGATGGCGGCTGAGGCTGAGGCAGCACACACAGGATGGTGGCTGGGGCTGAGGCAGCTCACACAAGATGGCGGCCAGGGCTGAGGCAGGCACACAAGATGGTGGCTGGGGCTGAGGCAGCTCACACAAGATGGTGGCTGGGGCTGAGGCAGCTCACACAAGATGGTGGCTGGGGCTGAGGCAGGCACACAAGATGGTGGCTGGGGCTGAGGCAGGCATACAAGATGGTGGCTGGGGCTGAGGCAGGCACACAAGATGGTGGCTGGGGCTGAGGCAGGCGCACAAGATGGCGGACAGGGCTGAGGCAGGCACACAAGATGGTGGCTGGGGCTGAGGCAGCTCACACAAGATGGTGGCTGGGGCTGAGGCAGGCACACAAGATGGTGGCTGGGGCTGAGGCAGGCATACAAGATGGTGGCTGGGGCTGAGGCAGGCACACAAGATGGTGGCTGGGGCTGAGGCAGGCGCACAAGATGGTGGCTGGGGCTGAGGCAGGCACACAAGATGGTGGCTGGGGCTGAGGCAGGCGCACAAGATGGCGGACAGGGCTGAGGCAGCTCACACAAGATGGTGGCTGGGGCTGAGGCAGCTCACACAAGATGGCAGCTGGGGCCCAGGCTGTGCCTCCCAGCACCATCTGCAGCCCCTGCCAGCCCAGCCCCAGAGCCATGCCGGGCAGGCAGAGGCTCCCCCTTCAGCCATCTGTTGAAATGGACATTAACAGACACCCGGGAAATGGACACAGTGTGGCACCTTTGCTCTGTGCACACAAACATAGACCAGCCAGTTTGGAACATCACCTGGCAGTATTCTGATGTTAAGGATATTCAAATAGGTGAAAATAGAAAGAAACTCCAGGGATCAAATGTTTTAAAATAAAATATTTTCTTTTTTTTTTTTCCAAAAGAGGGCCAAAATCATTTCCTGTGCAGATGGACTTTGTTTAGCATCAGGAAGCATCACAAGTGGTTTCATCCAGGCAGGAGTCACAGTGACTGTGAGGTGATGGAAATGGGGATGGGATCTGCCTGAGGCGCAGGGTGCAGTGTCTGCTCACCTGGAATGTGTATCCCTCAGGATACACATTTAGAACACTATGAACACTACAGAGAATTGAAATACCAACCAAAACTGCAGCAGGAAGTTCAGTGCAGTTTAGGTTGTTCTTCATGAGACCCTTCAAGTTGAGCACAGCCATTCTGTGCAGCAGATGCACAGGCAGGGGCTTCTGGCACCCATTCTTTGGAGCAGGGGATTGCAGGGAAAAAAGAAGAGAAGCCCATCAACTACTGCAGAGGAACAGTCTCTGACAGGAACCAGAGGAGTAAGAAATATGAGGGGAAGAGAGTGAGAGATTTTACTGGCAAAGAGAAAGAAACAGGCAGCAAATGTGAGGGGAAACCTTCAGGGAAAAAGAGTGAGAAACCAGAGGGCAAAAAAAGGCAGAAAACATGAGGGGAAAAAAGGGTGGGAATTTTGATGGGAAAAGTGGCAGAAAAGAGGAGTGAAGAAAGGGCACAAAATGTGAACAGAAAAGTATAAGGAACATGAGGGGGAAAGAATGATAAACGTGAGGGGAAAGGTGCAAGAAATGTGAGAGGAAAAGGGTGAGGACCATGAGGGCAAAAGTGAGAAATGTGAGGAGAAAACTTGGACAAAAATGACTGAGAAAAGGAGAGAAACATGAGGGGAGAAAAGGGTAGGATAAGTGAGGGGAAAATTGTGAGGAACATGAGGGAAGAGAAAACCAGGAAACAGTGGGAAGGTGGGGAAATGTGAGAGGTAAAGTGTGAGGAAAGTGAGCTGAAAAGGGTGGGGGAAATGAGTAAAACTTGGGAGGGAAACATGAGAGGAAAACTGTGAGACTCGAGAGGGGGAAGGGGTGGAAATGTGAGAGGGAAAATAACAGGAAATGTGAAGAGAGAAAAGGAGAGAAGGCAGTATTGGCATAACAGCTGAAATCATTCCTAACACATTCCCCCGTGCATTTGTCCATGTATTGGACAAGCCCAGGGCTCCTCTGTATGTCCGTCTCCACCTCTGCCCTGATTCCTGTCTGGAAGCAGCAGAAGGGGCAGGATGTGCCCAGCAGCAGCAGCAGGAGCTGCTCCAAGCTGGGAATGTGCCTGGCAGTGCTGATTTCCAGAGCCTTCAGTCTCCCAGGTGAAGCCAAGGCAGGAGTGGGTTGAAAGCTGCTGCTGCTGCTGCTGCTGCTGCTGCTGCTGCTGCTCTGTGCCAGAGAGCCCTGGCTGGGCAGGGCACGGCGCCCACTGCACTGCGGGCTCTTCCTCCTGCCACAGCTGGGCACAGCTGGCAACAAATCATGATGACTTGGGGGAAAACCAAGGGGTTTGTGGAGGCTGCATTGCTCTGCACACACCGGGCCACCTGCAGCACAGAGCTTTGGCCCCCAAAAAGGTCAACCCGAGGGAAAGAGCTGGAGAAGGTTTCATTTTCACCTTTCCAGAGAAGAGACTGAAATGGAAGTTACCAAGCAGGGCCCGATCCCTGGTGCCAGCGCAGTGTGAGAAAGGAGGCATGACTTTATTTCAGTGCTGGGTGCCTGGGGAATCACTTTCCTAACACCTGCTCACTCAGAAATCTCACCTACTAATTTGTAACCATGGAAAGAAGACCTTCTCATTACTTGGCTGAAACTCATGGGTTAACATTCCCTCCAATTAGTTGACCTATTTCAATCACTTCTCAGAAGTTACTGACAGGAGAGTGGGGGTCTCCTGAGGGTCTCTGGTGGTCATTGGGGAACATCCCAGTCCTCCAATTCCCCTCTGATGCTCAAGAGCCTCCTAGAACCACTTGCTTCCCCTTGAATGCATTCCAGCTACCTTCTTAGGAGGACAACTCTGTTCTCAGGGCTAAGGGAGCCACTTGCACACAGCAATCACTGCACTGGGGGAATAGAGGGCTCAACATTGCCTGTTAATGCCAACAGAATTCATGATTTGTTACAGTGCAACATTTTGTCAACACCTTCCTTCTCTGGGAATTGCTCACAAGCATTTCCTCAATGCACCTTGGAAATGTGTTTGCTGACTGAAGCCACATTGTGTCTTTCCTTCAGCAATTAAGAAAGAAAACACAAATTGCCTACTGAAACCCTTCTGCTCCCTTCCAAATCAGTTCACTGCTCAAGCACAAGCCACAGGTCCATCCCCAATTCCCTCAGTGAGATAAGACATATTATTTTGCTTCAGCTGAAAAATTATTAGAAAAAAGAATGAAAGTTGTGGGTTCTAGGTGTTGTTATTGAGGGTTTGGATTTGTTCTAGTTGATTTGTTGGGTGTTGCTGTGAGCTGAGAGAGGGGCCAGCTTGAAGATCACACCAAAAGGGAAAAAGGATAAGAGGGGAGGGGACAGAAAAGGAGGCAGTGGGCAGAGAATATAAGTTCCCCAGTACCCAGCCAAAGGGAAAGGGGACACGGTTTGCCCTGGGCTGGGAAAGGCAATAAAAAGCAGCATTCTGTGGTCTGTGTGGGTGTGTTTGGCTCTTGGCAGAGCAAGATCCACACTCAGCTCAGGTGAATCCCTACTAAGGAACAGTTCCCTTTTGCTTTGATGACTTTGTCCCCATTGAATTTCTGTAAGAGTTGGCTCCTTTCCAACACCTCTCTCCCAGCAGCTCAGGGCTGCATTGCACAGTGCTTGCTGTGTGCCAGACAGCACAAAGCTGGCTGGCCTGGTGCCCCTGAATATTTCTGGACAACACTCTGCATTTCACCCCTTTGCTCTGGCTCAGTGCAGAGCTCCAGGAGTGCAGGCGCTTCCTCCCAGAGCTGTGAGAGGCCCTGGCTGCTGCAGATGTGAGCTGACAAGCTGTCCCTGCCTGAGGCTGCCCTGGGTTCCCCTGGCAGAAGCGCCGTGCCTGAAGGACGCTGCCCTGTGCTGGAGCCTGCGGAGCAGCCCGGCTCCCTCCCGCTGTGCCCAGAGGGCTGCACACACTGCTCACCTTGGCCAGGAGTTGCAGGGCAGCCGGCACAAGAGCAGGAATGCTCAGCCAGGCCTGCAGCCCTGGGCTGTCCTTGGCCTTTCTCTCCTGCTGTGCAGACTGCACAGGGCCAATGCCCCCAGGCTGTGCTGTGCCCAGCACGGCTGCGCTTCCCCTGGGCAGCGGCAGCTGCCAGCTGGGCTCTGAGAGCCCAGGATTCGCCCGGGGCCACCAAGAGGCACCCAGGGCCGGGCTGCTGCCTCTTGCAGCTCCAAGGGCCTCACTGCAGCCTCCTCTGCCCCGGCTCAGGCTGCTCCGGGCTCTGCCAGGGCTCTGCTGGGGCTGCGGCCTGGCCAAGGCGGGGCCTGCTCTCCCCTGGCCCTCGCTGACAGCTCTGCACCAGCTCTGCAGCTTTCCCTGCAGCCTCCCTGAGCTCTCTGCTCCCTCACTTGGGCAAAACTCTCCTCCAGCCAAAGAGATTGCACTTAGGGATACAAATCCAAGTGGCAGGAACCCAAATGCTCTCCAGTCAGAGCTCAAGGCCTGAATGTGCACAGGATCTTTGGGCTGCCCCACCCCTCCTTTGGTTCTGCCTGCAAATGCCACTGCCCTTTCTGCCTCAAACACAAGTGCCACAGCTGGGGAAAACCCAGCCAGTGGGTCATATTCCAAAGGCACTCTGGTCTGGAGAGGATGGATGAAGAACAGCCTTCCCCACTTTCCAACCGTACCAAAGAAGCCATCAATGTCACTTTCCACCTGTAAGATAAAATGGACAATTCAGAAGGAAATGTTGAGCTTTCTCACAGGCTGAGAAGGAGGGGAATCTTGGAAATGAGTTGAGATTTCACAAACTTTATTTACAATTCTATGCAACAATCCTACTCTACCAACTTAGCTACAATCCTCCTCTACCATCCTAGCTACAATTCTACTCTACAATCATAGATACAATCCTACTCTACAATCATAGCTACAGTCCTACTCTACAATTCTATCTACAATTCTACTCTACCAACCTAGCTATAATCCTACTCTATAATCCTACTCTACCATCCTACCTACAAACCTACTCTACCAACCTACCTAAAATCCTACTCTGCCACCCTAGCTACAATTCTACTCTACAATCCCAGCTACAGTCCTACTCTACAATCCTACACTACAATCCTCCTTGATGCTGTTCTCTGAGATGCCAGTTCAACAGTAATTCTTCTATTCCAGTCTCCTCCTTCCACTTGTTCACGGAAAGGATGAGTGGAATCAGGCTGGATGCAGGCTTGGCAGATGTAACAAATGGATGCTGCACAAAGGAAAAAAAAACCAACAAAGCACCATTACTTTCCAAGCTAAGAGCCTCAAAGGCAGGGTAATATTTTTGAAATGAAATGGAGATTGAGTCAGATTAGGTCTAAGGAGCAACACTGGGGCAACAGGGGCACAGCTTGCTGCAAGAGCTGCTCAGTGCCCCAGCCCTGGAAATATTTCAGGTCTGAGCATCCTGATCTCTTTCAGGATGTCCCTGCTCATGGCAGGGCACTTGGAGCAGATGAGCTTTACAGGTCCCTGCCAGCCCAGCCCAGTCCAGGATTGCTGAGTGTTTTCCTTTGAACAGCACAGAGAGCAGAGGTGAGGAGGAGGGGGGCTCATCTGATGCCTTGCACTCCAGTGGAGGAGGAGCTCATCCCTGGGACACTGTTCCACCTGCAGCCCCCGGGCATTTTACCTGCAGGAGCTCCTGGGCAGACCAGCGCCGCGCCTCGTCTGTCTGCAGGCAGCAGCTCAGGAAGTCACGCAGCAAAGGGGAGAGGAGCCTGGGCTGCCGCAGCTCTGGGATGCCTTTGGTGGCTATCAGGAGCTGAGCCTGGAGAAAAAGGAAACACCAGTCTCTCCCCTGCTTCTTTCACTGTGTCTCTAACTGCTCTCCCAGATCCCATTGTTCAAGCTCCACTCTGCAGTGGCAGTTTGTTTCTGCCGTGGCACAGAGGCACAGATGACTTTCCTGTACCAACAAAAACCCCAAACCCCAGTGCAGCCACAGCTTTCCCAACACTCAGCATATCTGACCTTGGCAGCTGATTTCATTGACTGACCTCGTGAGTGGAAACTACATCAGCAAAAGCACCTTTGCTTCCCTGAGGATTCCCTTGACCAGCTTGACAGGCTATTTGGAAGAGGGACTTTGCTCTACTAACTCACTCTACTGTTTCCAAGGATTATGACATGAAAAGCATCTCTGCAGTGCTTGCTGGTCCCTTAAGCCCAGCTGGCATCAAACAAAAGTCATCAAGCTTCTTGCTTGGTTCTTGAAAACAATGGTAATTGAAAGGAAAGAAAGGAAATCCCTCAGTTATTCCTCAGGTAAGGAAACAAACATTTGGAATCTCATCTTCAACACAGACACATGAAGATGCCTGCAGAAATGCATTGGGATGAAAATGCCTGTTTGCGCACACAGGAAACACCTGCAGCTCTGTCTCTCAGCAGACTGCAAATTTCAGCTTCCCTTACGCAGCAAAAGGAAAATTTTGGTACTGAAATCAGAAGAGGGAGAAATGCCTGTGGTAGCCCTCTGCTCATTTGGATACTCAGGTCAATGCATTCATGGTGTGCTCATCCTAGAAAGTGCCAGGAAACAAAGGGGTGTTTTTGGCAGGCTCTGCACATCAGCAGGCTTCAGCTTGGTGACATGGAGAAAGTGCCTTGGCTTAGGAAGGAAATATGGTCCCTGAGTGTTTCAGCAGCACTGCACAAGAAGCACAAGAGACTCTGTGGCCTTCACACCCTCATGTCCATGTTCCAGGCAAGTTTCCCTGTGAGAAGAATGGGGGTGCACTTCTCTCCAAACCACAGTCTTAGAAACTTTGTTGGGTTTGGGTTTGTTTCCTTCAATTCAGGAAAGATGACATCAATTCTAAGATGCTTGTTTCCTGTTGGCAGGGCCATCTCCACAGCCAAAAGAGCTGGAATGACTTCTAAGCCAAAGAAAAATGTTGCCTGAGCATGGAGATTGTTTGCGTGGGGTGAGGCTGGAGTTCCCCCAGTGGTGCACCCAAACCTACAGCAGATGCTGATGTGCTGCAGGGACATTTTCCAAAAGGGACTGTGGTGGCAGCAGTTCCAGCAGATGGCAATGGGATTTTGTCCAAGGGCACCCAGAAGGTGGGACAGGTGAGAAAGACAGAGGGACCAGAGAGCATTGACACCTTACCGAGACAGGACTTTCACTCTGGTAGGGAACTTCCTGCTCCACCATCTCAATGCCCACAATGCCAAATGACCAAATGTCCACTTTGGGGCCATAGGGTTGACCTCTGACCACCTCAGGCGCCATCCACCAAGCAGTCCCAATCACTGAGCTGCGTCTGCTCTGCTCAGGGGTGAGTTGAGCAGAGAGGCCAAAATCAGCTGGGGAGAAAGCAAAAGACTGGTTTGAGTTGCAGACTGTGCAATTAGGAAAGCAAGCAAAGGAATTGCCCAGTGTAAGTTTGGGAAGGTGCTGTTGAATCTCCTGGACAACTGTCCCTGCTCTGTTTCCTCAGGACTTTAGCCAAGGCAATATGGCTTTGGCTACTTCAAAAATCCCTCCATTTTTTACACTGCCTTCAGCAGTGGCTTTTGTTCCCCTGAAGCTTTAGACTTGTAGCTCCCTCCCTTGGGAAGGGACACACACAGAGCACAGCCACTCTGGACTGCTTGTTCCTTGCCATACCCCTGTGCACGTGGGAACTGTGTGGTCAGCTCACAGCAGGGGTCCCTGCACTGCCACCAGCACCATTTTTGGGGGGCTGGCAGTCACTCCAAAGCAACCCCACACCCCCCATGTCCCTGGAACTCTGCACCTGACCAAGAATATACTGACCCAGCTTGACAGAGCCATCGGTTCTGAGGAGGATGTTGAGGCTCTTCACATCCCGGTGCAGCACATGGTTGGAGTGGAGAAAAGCCAGTCCTTGCAGGCACTGAGAGAGAAAAGAGAAACAGGAGGACAAAAATCCCTGCTGTGATTTCATCACACCAGAAAGAAAACAGCTCTCAAAGATTCCCTCTCCAGGGGAATGGGCAGTAATGGCAGGACACAGTGCCATGGAGAGCAGGAGCTTGCTGCTCCTACACCAGCAGAGCAGCACCTTCCTAAAGAAAGGCAGGTCAGCTTTGCAAAGAGCAACAGCAACTGCTCTTGTAGACTCTCCCCTGCAGACCAGCCACAAGGATTGCTGCTGCAGTGCATGTGCTCAGAAGTCAAGAGCACTTTGGCTGCACTGCTGACCTTTCCAGCTGAGCACTGAGAGAAGTGAGTCTCTCTTTTTCCTTTGCTGTTTGTTTCAAATGCTGCCACCACCACCTTTGCTTTCACAGGCAAGGAATGCAGTGCAGACAGGCCAAAGTTTAGGGAGGCAAGATGGAGAACAGCAAATCCAAGAGAGAGAGTGAGAATGCAACAGCAGCAGAGAAGAGCACAAGAACAGAGTGCAGTGAGTGCAGGGGCACTGGCAGGCAGTTCACTTGAGATGCTCCTGCTTGCCCAGAGCACGGCAGCAACACAGAAACAAAGGCTGGCACATGGAATTGCTCCTGTTCTGAGCCCTTTTCCCAGACAGTCCTGCCCAAGCCCTGGGAAGCACAGGTGGGATCCCTCACCTCCCTGCTGAGAGCTGCAATCTCCTCTTCAGTCATGTTGGTCTCTCTGATGACATCGTTCAGAGTGCCTCCATCCATGTATTCCATCACCAGCCAGAGTTCCTCGTGCACAAGGTAGCTGAAAGAAGGAAACAACGCCGTGCAGATGAACAGGCATGGCTACGTTGGCTTTGTGCTTGATTCTTCTTTCTGGGCCCCTTTGTGACAAGGACAGAATTAAAGGAACAGGCATTCCCTCTAGGTGTGCCTTGTTTGCAGTCTGTGCAGTCTCAAGGAGAATGTCACACCTGTGAAAAAGGAGATGTCTCTGATGGCCAGCAAGGGAAAAGTGCAGTTTAGGAGGAGCCAAGCTGAGAAACCTGTCACACATGGTATTTCTGGAAATAAGCACCTGGTGTTCCTGGCATGGACAGCCATGGAAAAGAGGGTCAACAACCCAAGGGAAATCCTCTCTAGGATGGTTGATCAGCGTTGGAAGAGGCTTTAAAAAATCAATCCTGAGACAACATGGGGGCAGTGACTTTAAAGGGTATTGACTCACTGTGGTGGGGTTGATCCAGGTTTCTGAACCATTTTCCAACCATGTGTTTGAAAGCCAGGGAAGACACATGCAGACAAAATGCACTCTCTTCCCAGCCATTGGGGATGAGTGGAGAAATAATCATGAACCAAGAATTAACAGCTCTCTTCTCTGCCAGTATCCCAAGTGGGTTTTTAACCTTGCATGCTTTCAGTATGGAAACAAACATTCCTGGGATGAGACCATGAGAACTCACCTGTCTAAATAATTCACAACACAGGGACTCCTGTTCCTCCTCATGACTGTGATTTCATTAAGGATTCCTTGCTTCCTCCTCACTCGCTGAAGATCTATTTTCTTGATGGCCACCTGAAATGACATTGAAAATCAGTCACTTTAGCAGTTGGTGGCACGAGACCACAGCACACACGGAGCGAGTGATTTTGCAATGACACAGGGGAGCCAAAGTGCCAAAGTGCCTTGTGCTCAGACAAAGGAGTAATAAGGAACTGACATCCCAACAGCCCATTTCTCTGTTCCTTTGGGGAACCCATGCCTTGCTCCTCTGTGGATACACCTTGGGCTCTAAGCAGGGCTTAGGGCTTTCAGGGATGCCTTGCAGATCTCTCCCCACGTGCAGTTCCCAAGTGCAGCACTGCAGGTGGCTGAGGAACTGCCAGGAACATTCAGATGGATTTGCTGGCAGCCAGAAATGAGAATTCAGGACTCTGAAGCCGTAGCCCCAGAGAGCAGTGAGATGCTCTAAGGCACCACCTTTGGTGGAGCAATTGAGAGCCAGGGAGAGTGTCCTTCTCTGCAAGGAACCGCTGCCCTCCTTGCCTTCCTTCTGGCAGCTGGGAAGGACAAAGCCTGTCCCAAATGCACTTGGCAGGCTGGCAGCAGTCTGTGCTCCTGGTGCCTTTGCAGCACAGCTCTGCCCACAGCTCCAGTCACAGCTGAGACAAGAGAGGAAAGCCCTGGAGAGCAGCAGAACCTGCAGGGGCTGTTGACATTTACCTCTGCTCCTGTGGCAGTGTCGAGCGCTCTGCTGACAACTCCAAAGCCCCTGGAAACAAAAGAGCAGCAAAGGAAGGAGAAGCCATTCAGATCTTGGAGGGAAAGCCAGCCCAGCCAGGAGATGTCTGCTGGAAATGCCTCAAAGCTGCAGCAGGCAGGAGGGCTCTGCCAGAAGGCAGATGATGCATTTTCCTCTCAAGTGCAGGGACACTGGGCCTGTTCCTGAAGCACTGGGCTTTACTGCCTCAGCTCAAAAGGCCACTTGATTCTTTCATCAAGGATTTCTGTTTCTAATCTGGGCCCTTGTTATCCTGATCACAGACTATTTCCTCCAGCAAACTCTTGGGAAGAAATGTTCCTGAGAATTGTTATCTGACTGCTGTGATAGGGGGTAGATTGCTGTTTCTGGCAATGCAATGGAAGTGTCTTGGACAATGCCTTCTGAGCACACTTCCAAATTCTGGCTAGTACTGGGAGATGGGGCAGCCTAACCCCAGTGTCTGAAGATGTTTGCAGCTTGCCTGGCTTCACACTTGGCAGATATTCCAGCAGCAAATCACCTGCCCCATGATTGTGTAGGAGTAACTGTGCTTGGACTCACCCACTGCCAAGATTTTCCAGTTCAATGTATTTCCTCAGGGGATTTCCCCTGCTCACCATTTGCCCTGAGGGAAACAAAATGCAAGGTGCTCACTTGAAAGCAGAGATCCCACCATCCCAGAGACACAAAAGGCAGCCCCACTGTCTGGGGCTCTGAGGCCTTTGTGGCCAGCTGGGTAACAACAACAACCACTGCAACCACAACCAGACAGGCAGCTCTGCAGGCCAAGCAGGCCAGCACAGAGACTGATTTTCTACAGTGCTTGGAAGAGATCTTGGACAGAAAACAAAGCACAGGGAGATGCATTCCCAGGAGAGGAGGGCATCTTCTCCACCTGGCAGTGGAGAGGAATATTTTCCTGCAGTCTTAAGGTCTATCCTAGCCAAACCTAAAAACTCAAGCTAATGTTTCAGGTCCTTGCTTGCCGTACTCTTGTAACTTTTCCTACTTTCAAGCTTTGCAGTTGCAGCTAATTCCAAGTTCTTCTACTCTTCCTCCTTCTGGGGTCTGCTTTCACACCTTTCTGGAAGCCTTCTTACATCAGACACATCTTTATAAGAACAAGCTAGGATATTAAATACAGGTTGCTATAGAAGTATCTGTTTTTTCATTGAAGGCACAAAACAACCACCTCTTGCTCTCTGTTCCTGCTGTCACCTGATGTTCTTTCAAAGGAGTTCTCACTGACAAAAATATAATATTTTCATAAAAACCCTGTAGAGGTAGTAGTGGTAACAAGAACAATCATAAAAATGACACCAGTAAGACACATGGGGCAGAAGAGCTCCTTCAGGATGGAGAAAAAAACCCTACCCAAAAAAATCCAGAAAAAGCCCCAAACTGAAAACAAAACCACAACCAAAAGACAAAGCACCAAACCCAATCAATTTTTGTGAAGTCTTTTGCTCTGGTGACTGGTGAGAAGTCAGGAGTCTAAGGAGAATTTAGGCAGCTAACCATTCTATCCAGTTTGGCCACTGGCACACAGGACTTGCCCAGATCATTTGCTGGGTCACAGCCTTGTGCTGATGCCAGAACAATCCCTGCTTCTGCCTGGAGCAGATGGGGAAGCTCAGGCAAACCCAGGCACGTCCAAGCTGCCCTCAGAGGCAGCAGGAACAGCCAGAGCACTCTCTTGCTGCCTTGGAGCACAGCATTTCCTGTGGGGACTCCTCAATATCCCTGTGACACCAGGCTGAGGAGGATCATTGGGTGCAGCTCTGCTGACACGAGCACACAATGCACTGCCCCTCAGAGAAGAAAGACACCAGACGTACTCAGGAGCTGCAGGGAGTCATCCTCCATCTGCTGGTGCTGAGCAGCAGCTCTGCCAGGGCTGGAGATGAACAAACTGCCCGGGCTCCACTTCCCACGTTGGGCAGCAAAGGCTCCTTTAGGTGACGCTGCTGCTGCTTCTGCTGCTGCAGGTTCAGCAGAAGAGCCTGTGATCTGAGACAAGAAAGGAGTTTGTGTCAGAAAAGTGGCTGCAGAGATGAGCCCCAGATCCCATTGCAAATGCAAGCCCTTAGGAAGATGTGTCAGCCACATGCAGGGCTCTGCCAGGGGTTTTTCCTGATGGCCACTTCCCAAACTGGATGGGTCAAACCCAAAGGCTGGTTTTACTCAAGCTCATGGCCAGATTCATTTCCCACTTTCTCCAAAACCCATTGTCATGGATTTTCTGAATGGTGACTGCCCAAATGACCCTTCCAATTTCTCCCAAGGACTCTCTTCCCCCTCCCAGGGCTGCAGACACACTTGCAGGTGCTTGTTCAAATGTTCTACCTCCTCCCACGGACTCCTCTTTTCCTCCATCTTCAGAAGAGGCTCAAGTGGCAGCACTTCTGCTTGGGACAGTTGCTGTGCCTCACAGGAATCTTGGGGCTCCTCGTTGCCAGTCCCTTGCTGGAAATCTTTGCAGGCTGCCAGGTAAGATGCCAACACTCCCACCTCAAGTCAAAGAGAGCAGAGCAGTCAGAGAGTACAGCTTGTCCCTGTCAGTCCAGAGTCACAGACTGTGAGCAAAGGGGGAGCTCCAGATTCCCAATGGATACAGACAGCTTGTTTCAAGATCCATCTGGGTCACCGTGTGCACCTGCCAGAACACCTCCAGAAACAAGGAGAGCAGGGGCAGGCCAGCAGGAATGCATTGAGATGACTGCTGGCCAAAAGGCCAAAGCAGCAGTCCCACTGCCCAGGGCAGCAGCTGAGACTCAGCAGAGCAGGAAATGTCCTTGGGAGTGGCTGGGATGGACACTGGAGCAGGAGGGCACTCAGAGGCATCACCCCAGCCCCTGCTGCTCTGCAGGGCAAAGGCAAGAAGGGCAAAAGCACCACTCTGGGGACTGCAGTGGCTCTTGCTCTTTCACTCACTTGTTTTTCTAGAGCCTCTCGCTCCCCAAGGAGGAGATGGATTGTCAGTTGTCTTTGTCTTAGAATTTTCATTTCTTCCTCCAGCCTCTTGTCTATTGCCTTGATCCTATCCTGAGTTTCCTGCAGCTCTGCTTGCAGCTTCTCACCAGGGCTCTGTAAAGAACAAGAGAGAGAAGGATTCATGAGTGGGGTGGCTGCCACTCCTCCACTCACCTGGTTTTGTTGGTTGCTCCTCTGCTGCTGGAGATTCCAGGGATGTTGAGTTCCTCTCATGTCTTCCCTGTTCCTCCTCTTCACTGCCACGATGTCACTGGGAGCTTTGGGCAGCTCTGCTTGTGCCTCTGCCTCGAGGTTCTGGACACACAAATGCAGAGCAAGTGACTGGGAGCTGCCACCAGGCTCAGCTTTTCCTCTTTCAGCCTCCAAATCACATTCATTCAGCCACTTCTTTCTGCTTCCCTGCCCCCCTCTGCTTCCACTGGAGCCCTGCTGTCCCAGTGCTGATCTCTGGGGATTACAAGGCTCTGTGCTTCCAGTGCCTGTGGCACTCCTGGCCTCCTCAGTCCCATGAGCTCCATTTTATGGAGCCCCTCTTCCTGCCCTTCACTCTGTCACCTGCCCAGCCAGGCTCACCTGCCCATTCTCCTGTGGCTCTTCCACCTCCTGCCTGAGCTGCTTTTCCCCTTCTTGGGCTGGAAACAGCTCTCCCTGAACCTGGCACGGCTGCCCTGGCATCTCTGAGAAAGCAAGCTGCTCGTGCTCTCTCTCTAGAGGGACCTGCACAGAAAGCAGAGCAGATGGGTTTCAACTTCCCCTACAACATTTGTGGGCCAAGATTCCAAGGCTGCTGGGCTCACAGCAGATTCCCAAAGCGCTGTGCTGCTGCTGCTCTCCTGGGTCAGTCTCTGCCCGTGGGGAGGCACGGATTCCAAAGTGATCCTGGTAGGACAATCAGGCTCCATCTGGGCCTGAAGCTCCAGCAGCCTCTTAGGAAGCTGACAGGGAACGAGTCTTTTGCCACACAAGAGAAGAGGGGCCCCCCACGGATTCATGGACAACACAATCACCCCTCAGCAGCTTCTTAAAAGCCCAAAGACAGGTGGGCTCCGAGCACCTGTCAGCTCTGCTACTGACTGCTCTGCCTGCAGAGGCAAAAGAACAACCTGGCAACAGAGGCACCAAAATCCCTGAGTTCAACAGCAACTCCACGTCCCCAGGGTGTCTCTGAAATGCTCCCAGGTAAGCACAGCCAAGGAGCTCAGGGGGACAAACCACCCCAAAGAGCTGCTGCTGTCAGATCAATACTTTCTGTGCCTGGAGCTGCTTGGCCAGTCTGTGCAGGGGGACAGGTGTCTCCAGCCCACAGTGTCCCCTCCGTGTCCCACCAGGCTGAGTGCAGGGTCTTTGAGATGCTCCCTCCTCTGCAGACAGGGAGCCTTCCTGCTCCAGGCTGGCCCCTCTCAGCATCCCAGCTAGCTGGGGCCTGAACATGACAGGTCAAAGCCCATGGTCCAGGTGTCCCCTGCTGAGGGGAATGGCTGGGTCCTGGCAGGACTGCAGCACTCAGCATCCTCAGCCACCAACAGCAAGTGCTGGCTGCTCAGAAACTTGCAGCTCTGCCTTGCAGTGCAGACAGCCCCCTCCAGAAGTGGCACTTACTGTCCTGGAAAGGTCTGGCTGTGGTGTGACCACAGCTGGAGTGTTGGGGTCATTTGGCTCCTCTTGGGCCTCTTCTGCAGGAGCAGAGGGAGCCAGAGGAGAGTCTGCCCTTGGTTCTGTGCTCTGTGGACAGACAGGAGTGTGAGGCACAGGCCAGGACCTATCATTTATAACCTTATTTCTGTGCAGCTCTAGAACCAGCTCTACTAAGGCACAAATCATCAGCTTTGACAGCAATGGGATTCTAGGTCACTCAGAGTCAATTCAAATGGGCTGATTCAAGTGTACTGCTAATTGCTCTGAAGTAGATATTCCCCCTGGCTACTATGAGGAAGCAACATTGTCTCTGCAAAACTGGGCTTTTAGTTCTTTCACAGCTCTGAAATGGAAAATTAGGAAATAGCCAGTGATGCCTTTGCTCTTGCTGCTGCAGACATGGAAATGGATTTTCTTTCAGCCTACTCAGCTGGCCCTCTACACTCTACTGCCACAGGCCAAGCTCACAGCTTGCTCCACAATTCTCAAACAGAGAGAACATCAAATTTTCCTTTCTCACTCACCTCAGGATCAGCACCTCTGAACACACGGCTCAGGTGACCTGCAGTGGGCAAGGGAAAATGAACCAGATTCCTTGAGAAAACTGCAGAGAAGCTGAGCATTTTTAGAAGGTCTCCCAAGAAGGTCTCTGAGTCTACATTTTCCAAGTTGTGCTGCTTGCCCCAGCAAAGGGAGGAAATGACAGACTCTGCTGCCACAGACTCTCCCACAGAGGGAACACAACCCCTGCAGGTTCCCTTGCAAATGCTGCCCGCAGAGCCCTGGCTACAGACACCCCCTTTTTAGCTGAAAGCTAAAACAGGAGCTTTACCCAAGTGCCATCCAAATGGTCTTCCTGTTTCTAAATCCACTCAGTCATTAAGAAAGAGCAGGAAGACATACAAAAGCCAGGTGAGGTTCCACCCAGGGAAAAGCTCTACTTACATGTCAGGTGAGTCAGGAAATAGCTGGAGTAGGCAACTCCATACACAGTGCAAACTGCAGCAGCCAGTGGCCCAATCATTGTGGCAACTGCTGTGCAAGTTTGCAGACTGTGTTCTAAAACTGTGCTCTAAGACTATGGTCTAAGACTATTCCCTAACACTATTCTCTAACACTATTCTCTACACTATGCTCTAGGACTATGTTCTAAGACTATGCTGTAACACTATGCTCTAACACTATCACTAACACTATTCTCTAACACTCTTCTCTAACACTATGCTCTAAGACTACACTCTAACACTACTCTAACACTATGATTTAACACTACTCTCTCAGAAAAAGCAAGATTTCTGTCAGAGTGCAGCTGCCCACTGACAAAAACCTCCAGCAGGAGGGTGAGCTCCTGCCCTGAGCAAACACAAGAGCTGCTCTGACACCACTGAGGCCGGGCGAGCAGCAAGGCAACCTTGTGATGTCAGCACGAGGATGTGGCAACCCTGCCCTGACATCACAAAGGAAACGTTCTGCCCTGCTCTGTGAATTCATGCCGATGGATAAATTGATGCTTGTGTAGGCCTAGGCTGCATTTTGACCTCTGTCCCCCCTGGGCTGCCTTTTTCACCCCTTGTTTTTCCCCCTGTGCCCCTGTGTCCCCTGTGCCTGTGCTGGGTCCGAGCTGGCGGCCGGGCCGGGCGGAGCAGCAGTTCCAGCCCCGGGTGTCCCTGGAGCGCTGGGAGCTGCCGGTGGCCCCAGGCCCTGTCCCCTGAGGAGCTGCTGAAGGACCCTGGGACAGAGGGGGCTGAGGGGGCTGAGGAGGCGCTGACGCTGCAGGGACAGTGACCTTGAGGTGCTGGGGGCACTGAGGGCTGTGGGGGAGCAGAGGGCCAGGGTGGCACGGAGGTGACAGGGCAGTGGCACGGGCTGAGGGGGTGGTGGGTCTAAGGGGATGGGATGGGTCATGTGATAAATAGGTATGATTCGTGCTGATAAAATTGAAACAGTAATCAATACTTTAGAATTATAAAGAAGTAACAAGTACTGCCAGAGAGGGAAGGGAGGGGGTTCCCCCCCTTCTCCTGCAGATGTTCATGAAATACAGGAAGAAACTTAGACAAGGGTAGCTAAATTTACTCCTAGAAAAGGGAAAAGTTGGGGAAGCTCCAAGGAACCTGCTAATTATTTGAGATTTATGGTGGAAATGTTCAAACTTGGCATTTACTCACATAATACAAGCTTAATACGCATGTGTAACCAAGAAGGTAGCCAAATACGCATGAGCAGTAAAAAAGGTTATTCAAAGGACACGTGATGAAGAGGATGAGCCTTCATCACACGACCCCCTAAAAGGTGGCGAGACCCCCGAAAAGAGATGACGGGGCATGCGTGATGGAGGTGGTGATGAAAACAGTGATGTAAAACTTACATATCGAAAATAGGAGGGGATGGGTGGTGGCACGTACTGGCCTACACTATAAAGGGGCCAGCTCGGGGTTATCTCGTTTGTACGTGAGGCGGGATCCCATGGTCCTGCTCCGTACCCCGCGGTTTGTATCTTTGCTTATGCATTATTAACCGAACCAATGATTTACTATTCAATTATTATGTGATTATTAAAATTGTTGTTACATTTAAATTCTGTTTGGAGTTTTTTTGTATCATTGGGCATCATATTTATAACAGTCAGAAGGGATTGAGTGGGCTGAGAGGACTGTGAGGGGCTGAAGAAACAGAAGGGGGCTGGGGCTTTGTCCAGGGGACGCTGGGGCTGAGGGGATGGAGGGGCCAGCAGGGAGCACAGAGGGCTCTGGGACTGCAGCTCTGCCAGGCCTTGGGAGCAATTCCAGAGCCTCCACTTGTGCCAGAGCTGCCCTGCAGAGCCTGAGGACAGGTGGAGACTGACAGGAGGCAGCAGGGAGAAGCTGAGGGCCAGCAGCTCCAGCAGTGAGCAGGGAGCTGCTGCTGCTGCTGCTGCTGGCAGGCGAGAGGCCGGGTGAGGCCGCAGGGCCGGGGGGGCAGGCTGGGGCTGAGGGTGGCGTGGGCTTTGGCCGTGGGCAGTGCCCGGCTGGGCAGGAGCGGGCCCTGCCCGTGCTGGGGCTGCTCAGCGCAGCTGCCCCGGCCGGCACAGGGGCTGTCCTTGGGCAAGGCAGCTGTGCCGGCCCTGCCGGGCTGCCGGCGCCTGCGGGACAGTCCCGCCGCCGCTGCGCTCCCCACAGCCCGGCCCGCTCGGCCTGCTTGTTCTTTCCAACATCTAACATTTGTATTTCTAGGCTTTGCTGAGATTTGCCCTGCCCTGACTGAAGGGCAGCTGCTGCCAGGGAAAACGTCCCGTTCCTGACTCAGTGTTCCCTTGGCTTCCCACGTGTCCCATCCGCTGTCCCTGTCCAGGAGAGCTGCTCTGCACGGCAGGAAGAGAGCCAGGGGGAGCCTGGCAACTTGGGCAGCTGCAAGCCCTGCTGATGGAGTTGTACTTAGAGATGGTCACAGCTGGACTGAGAGAGTTAGAACTTGGTGCTTATTTCCCTCTCTAGACTGGGATTTGTACAGGTATAGATGGATGTATATTGTTCTATTGATGCATGTCTATTGATGCATTTCCTTCTGTATTTATATTGACATGCTTGTTCAGTTGTATAGCTGTATAGTTGTGTTGATGGGGTTCTAAGGATTCTTATATTGGTACATTGATACTTGTATATTTAGAGATAGGTTTGTGATATATTTCTAGATGTCCTGCTTTGTGTCATATGAAATATGAATTCTGTATTTCCATTTGTATATTGTATGGTTATGTATTTACAAAGATTGAAATATGTCTTGAGCTGTATGGTTTGAGAATTCTATTTCTTTAGTACTGGGTCTGGGATTCTTTAGAGAGGGATACAGATATTTTTGTATTTGTGTATGGGTTTTACGGTTGTAGTAATATGTAATGAATGAAACTGTTACATTTCAATTCATATTTGTGTATAAGGAGTGGTTGTAGAGGGTTTCAAGAAATTAATTTTTAACAAGTTATTATTTGTATATATTTACATAGCACAATTGTAACAATAAACTAGTTTATAAGCTTTAATTGATATTTGTATGTTTCTCTACTGGCAGTGCGGGTGTAGCCATTTAAAATAAATTTCATTTTTAAACCTAAGTAGACTTTTTGTGTATTTGTACATTAGTATTAGAGATGTAACAATCTGCAATCAATTCAATGTTTCCACTACAAGAAGTGTAGATTTGTGCTCTCGGGAGCCATGAGCAGACGTAAATGTGATGATGGGGGAGGTTTGGTCAGTGGAATTCTCCATCCCTACCCAGCACATCATCCACTTGCACTCCGGCTGGGCAAGGAAAGCCCTGCAGGTTTGGGATGGCAGCAGAGCCACCTGTTGGCTGAGAACTCGCTGCCAAGGCCTGCTGAGAAACCTCCGGGACCCCACGGAACGTACAACTCCAAGCAGAGCCCCCCAGGGAGGACAAATCCACCCCCCCATGCCAGGGGCAGCTCTTTGGGAAGCGCTCCAAGTGTCCCTCTGAAGGTCACCCTGGAGCCCAGAAGCCACCAGGGATCCTGAGCCAGAAAGGTGGCGAGCACGGACATAAAGAGAAAGATAAAAGGAGTGAGAGAAACACCCCCTGGTGTGGCTGGGATGGGGTCCCAGGGAAGGGGTTGGACCCCTTAGAGGAAGGGAGGAAAGCTTTTCCTGGCAGAAACCACTGGGAGAAATGCGATAAAAGAGGGGATGCCCAAAACGTTGCCAGTCTGAGGGTCAGCTGAGACCCAAGAGCACCTGGACTTGGCCAAACATCTGAGATTTTACAACATCCATGGGTGGATCTTAACAAGTGACTTGAAAGAAAAAAGTACCTTATTTTTGTGCTGTCCTGTTGTGAAAAAGTGAGTAAGAAAGGCATCTTGAAGAAATAAAAATGAGTGAGTGTGGATGAATGTATATGTTGTTGAATTTTTCATTTAAGGAGAGGAAAGAGTTTTTCTGTGTCTTTAGGGGGAAAGGGAGAAGGTGGTGTTCAGGTGTTAAGTGCCAGGAGAGGAGCACCTGTTGGACCTTGTCACTGTTTGTCAAAACCTGTACCTCTGTCTACTGGCAGTTTTCCAACAGATCCATCCTCGATCATTAAGTAGAAAAGGGGACAGAACAAAGGGGCTCCTCGCATTCTCGGGGTGTTGTAACAGGTGTGGGATGGGTCCCTACATTGTGTTCGGCTTTAATCTTTGTTGTTTTGTATTATTTTCTTTATTTTATTAAACGTTTTTGATTTATCAAGACACATCTGACCATGCCGTCCAGCTAATTATTTTCAAGCCAGCTTCCGCAGGGCTGGGCCCTCAGAGGTATTGGAGAAATCCAATCACCCTTTCCCTTTGGATGAGTGTGAGAGAGAGATTTGTCCACAGAAGAAGAATGCAGGAGCACCACCATAGAATGTGCTGGAAGACCCTTGAGGAAGGAATCCAACAGCTGAGGGAAGTGGGAGTATTGGAGGTACTTTTTGGGAGGAGCGGCCCGCAGGATAATGACCCTGACAAGGTGAGATGCACAGGGCAGATGTGGTGGAATCTGGCAAATCTAGGGCCATCTCAATACACCACCTTCATTGCAGCAGTTAATGCTGAGGACAATCAAGAGACAGTGGGGTCTGTTGCCAATAAGCTTAGGAATCATGAGAGTGTGATCAATGGCCCAATGCAGGCTCATATCTCTGCTGTGGTTAAGGAACTCAAAGAGGAAATGAGTGAGGAGATGAGGAAGATGAGTGCAGCACCTGTGCGAGTTACAGGCCCTGAAGTCAGAGCCCAATGACCCCCAGCTAGAGAGAGAGGGTACACCCCCAAGAGCTGACCTGTGGTTTTAACTGTGTGACCATGGGGAAGACATGGGAATGTGGCATGGAAAACCCACTTCTGTCCTGGCAGCACAGGTGTGTGAACTCAAGGAGAGAAACACTCACCGAGGGGGTTCCACTAAAATGAAGGTGGCCTCAGCCTCCCATGTCCAAGTTGTCAGGTATTACAGAAATGAAGATGATGTTGAATCCCCTTGAAGGAACCTCTACCATGTATGTCCAGGAAGGGAATGATAACCATTGCTAGAGGGGCCCTGCCTCTAGCCAGGAAGAGGCACAGGAGAACCGGGTCTATTGGACGGTGTGGTTCCAATGGCCTGGCACATCAGAGCCACAGAAATATGAAGCTTTGGTTGACACTGGTGTGCAGTGCACCCTGATGCCATCGGGACATGTGGGGGCAGAACCTGTTTCCATTGCCAGGGTGACAGGGGGATCACAGCAGTTGACTCTGTTGGAAGCCAAGGTGAGCCTGATCAGGAAGGAGTGACAGAAACATCCGAGTGTGACCGGCCCAGAGGCCCCCTGTGCTCTGGGCATAGACTTCCTCAGGAATGGCTATTACAGAGACCCTGAGGGACTCAGATGGGCTTTTGGGATAGCTGCTGTGGAAGCAGAGAGCATTAAGCAATTGAACACCTTGCCTGGACTGTCAGAGAACCCATCTGCAGTAGGACTCCTGAAGGTAGAAGAGCAGCAAGTACCAGCTGCGACCTCGACGGTGCACCACCGGCAGTATCAGACAAATCGAGATGCCATGATCCCCATCCACAAGATGATCTGAGAACTGGAGAGCCAAGGGGTGGTCAGCAAAACCCACTCACCCTTCAACAGCCCCATTTGGCCTTTGCACAAGTCTGACAGAGAATGGAGATTGACTGTGGGCTATCGTGGCCTGAATGAAGTGACACCACCACTGAGCACTGCCGTGCTGGACATGCTGGAACTCCAGTTTGACCTGGAGTCCAAGGCAGCAAAGTGGTATGCCACGATTGACATTGCTAAAGTGTTTTTCTCCATTCCTCTGGTTGCAGAATGCAGGCCTCAGTTTGCTTTCACCTGGAGGGGCGTGCAGTACACCTGGAACCAACTGCCCCAGGGGTGGAAGCAGACCACCTGCAGAACAATCTGCCATGGACTGATCCAGGTGCACTGGAAAAAGGTGAGGCTCAGGGACATCTGCAATACATTGATTGTGTGGGGGATACATGGCAATGGAAGTCTTTGAGAAAGGAGAGATTGTCCAGATTATCCTGGAAGCCAGCTTTGCCATCAAGAAAAGCAAAGGCGGGGGACCTGCCCAAGAGATGCAGTTCCTGGGGGTAAAATGGCAAGATGGACGGTGTCAGATTCCCACTGCTAGAGGGAGGCAGGGCCCCTCTAGCACTGGTTATCATTCCCTTCCTGGGCATAAAACCCACTTATTGAGGTCATTAATAAGATAACAGCGATGTCTCCACTGAGCAGCAAGCAGGAAACGCAAGCTTTTCTAGGTGCCAGAGGTTTTTGGAGAATCCACATTCCCAAGTACAGCCAGATACTGGGCCCTTTCTACCTGGTCACCTGCAAGAAGAACAATTTTCACTTTGTAACAACGCCTTTGCACAGATCAAGCAGGAGATCGCTCATGCAATAGCCCTTGGCCCAGTCAAGATGGGACCTGAAGTGAGGAATGTGCTCTACTCTGCAGCCAGGAGCCATGGTCTGTCCTGGAGCCTTTGGCAGAAGGTGCCAGGTGAGACTCGAGGCCGGCCCCTGGGATTCTGGAGCCGAAGCTACAGAGGGTCTGAAGCCAATTACACTCCCACGGAGAAGGAAATTTTGGCTGTCTATGAAGCAGTTCAAGCCACCTCAGAGGTGATTGGCATGGAAGCACAACTCCTCCTGGCACCCCGACTACCGGTGCTGGAGTGGATGTTTAAAGGAAAGGTTGAGTGAATCTTCTTCAAAGATCTCCCACTCTTATTTCTTTTGCATTTCTTTTCTTCTGCCCCTCACTGGCAATCTCCTGTTGGTAGCCATGTTGGAAAGCACCCTTGAGGGTCATTGAGTGGAAGTTTTGATTCCTCACTGCTTGAGCTGCACTTCAATCTTGGAGTCAGTGAGGTGGAAAACGTCCCTGAAGATCACACAGCCCAAAGGGCAAACTTAACACTGCCTACTGCAGCTATCAGCCAGGTCCCCAAACGCCACATGCACATGACTTTTCAACCTTTCTGAGGGTGGTGACTCAGCCTTTTCCCCAGGCAGCCTGTTCCCAAACTTGATATCTTTTTTGTTGCAGGAATATTTCCTGGAGTTCCCATCAAAAGCTCATGCGGTGCAACCTGAGGTCATTTTCCTCTGGTCATGTTGTTTGTTCCTCTGGCTAATAGAATGACCCCCACCAAGCTACAACCTCCCTTCTGGGACCACCTGCATGGTGTCAGGAGGTTGGGCTGTGAAGCCAGCTCCTCGCAGAGGAGAGAAAGGTGCTGCCTTTTGCACTGTGCTTCCATGATCCAGTGGGACAAAAGGGGTTGTCAGTTGGGCACAAGAGCTTTAGGTTGCCTGGAAGCATTTCCGTGCGAGGAGAAGTTTTGTGCCAAAACATTTCATCAGCCAAGGGAATCCATCCCATTCCAAGCAGAAGGAAAAATCAGAATATTTCTTGTAGGAAATGGAAAGGTTTGGAGTGAAAGTCAGTGCTGGAATGTCCCCAGCACTGTCCGTGGGGATTTTGCTAACCTGCAAGGCGTGACAGTGAAGAGGGGACCTCTGGCCAAATCCAGCTCAGGCTACAGCTTTCTGCCCTTGCACTTTTGGAGCCTTGGAGGGGAAGGCTGCGTTGGCGTGTGGTGACTTTCACCAGCTCTGCTGCTTCCAGCCCTGGGCACCCCAAGGCTCTTTGGTCTCAGCACAGGCAAGAGCAGGAAGAAACCCTCAGCTGGCTTTGTGGAGCCCTGAGATGAGCAAAGACAAGGAGTGTGCAGACAAGAGACCATCAGCACTGCCCAGCAGCTGCTCACAGCCATCAATCACAGAAAATTCAAACGTTACTGCTTGGATTTGGGGTTACTGTTTGTGTTTTGTTTGGATATTTTAGCACCAGGAAGAGCTGCGGCATTTTCAATGCTGGAGACCTGGATTTGAATGGTCCCCTCCCAGTGCTGGGTAGATCAATCAAAAAACTGTTCCTTTGCCCCTCTCTTTATATTTTTTATAGTAGTTTATTGTTTTATTGAATTTTACTATTCTATACAATAATTGATAAAGCCTACAGTGTATAATTTCTATATACGAGACATATATATCTATGAAATAAAAACCTAGATTCTTATATGTACAAAATTTCAAGTCAGCTCCAACGCAGTTGTTCCAATGCTGTCCTAAAGGTGTCTGTTCTGGAGACAAGGAGAGTCCATCCATTGACTGCTCCCGGGCAAGCAGCGCTGATTTATCCTCTTGCTCCTTTTTGCCCAGTTTCTTCTGTCCCACGTTCCTGCTACTTTAATTCTCCAATATCTGGCCCTTCTCAAAGGCCGGGAACAACTGCATGTTGCACGTGGCATTTGGCCCTGCATGTGTGGCGTGTGCTCTCTTCATGTGCTTTTTCAGGAGCTGCCAAGTTCATCCATGAGCAGGGCCTTATGCAGATCTGGGTGCCTTTTTTTGGAGAATGAGATGATACAAGGAGGTAGAATAAATCCTCCCATGACCCTCCACCGGCTGAGGTGTCAGGAGAGGCTGTGGGACCTTGGCCGGAGCCTTTGCACGCATCCTCTTCTCCTTCCAGCACCGAATTTGTGCTGGGAGGTGGATCTCTGCTGCCAGATGGGAGCAGCCCAAGCACAGCTCTGTGCTCCTGGCCGTGACTCCTGGCCTTCACTGGTTCAGTGTTCAGCCAGAAGGATTCTTTGGAACCACTGTCGCAGAGCCTGGTACTCACTCATCGCCTGCCTGTGGGTGGCCGATTGCTGCGCCAGGTGCTGGAGGAGATTGCAGGTCTCACCCATTTGAACATCTCGGGGCAAACGGATGTCCCGAGGGAGCCTCCGGTTACCCACAATGAAGTGGTTGAGGCTTTTGGCTCGCACACAGAAGCCCAGGGTATCGATGATATCCACCAGTCGCGGCAGGAAATCTCTCCTGCGCCACTGTGACACGGGCACGACATTGAGCAGGTGCATGACGATGGTCTTCATGGTGTAGGTGGAAAAGCCAAAGCCCAGCTGGAGACGGGTGAAGAACTGCAGGCATCTGAGGTGCAAACTGTCAGCGGGGGCCTGCCTGGCGATGTGCTTGAAGAACTCCATCTCTGCCACCGCATAAGTCTCGGGCCAGGTTGTGCTTGGCGTGTAGGCCTCTCTAGTCTGGCTGCTGACAAAGATGTCGGAGCCATCTCTCCGCACCCCAAACAGCATCTCAATCCTGATGCTTTCTGTGCCATTGGTCACCTTGAATTGGCAGGAGCGTCTGGAAGGCAGCAGCGTTAAATGCCAGCTGTGTGACTGAGGCAGAGCTGGCCAGATTGCTCTCACCAGCTGGCAGAACCAGAGGGCAGTTTTGTGCACATCCAGGTAGGCGTCGGTGCACAGGGTGTCCAGGAGGCTGGGATCCTGACTGCTCCTCAGCTCCTCCTCGGGGTGGTGCAGGAAGCACAGCATGTTCTGCCCCTGCTGCTGCCTCCTGCAGGTGCACTCCAGCTGCACGCGGACACGGAAGTTCCTCACCAGCCGCTGCCCTGCAGAGTCCAGCTCCAGGTGGAAGCTGTGGCCTGGGGGAGGAGTCATGGGGATGAGCACACGATAGACAACATCCTGCTCACGGGGACTCCAGCCTTCAAAGGCACTGCCCACCCCAATGGCTCGTTGCAGAACTGGGTAGAAGCTGTTGGACAAGACATGTTCAAAGTAAGTTGTATAACTGTCCATGAGGGCAGCTGTCCACTTGCAGCCTTTCTGCAGGTTCTGCACAGGCCACTCGATGCGCTCCATTATAATTCTTCCAACATTGTCATCAAAGTCATTTCCTTCTTCTTGGACTTCATTTGCCCCCTTATTGTTGTTTCCTGCATTTCCAGCCTCAGTGACCACTTCTTTTTCAATATCATCTTCTTCATCAACAGCAATGTTGCCAGCTTCCTCTTTATTTCCGCTGTCACCCTCTGCAGCTGCAGCATTGCAATCCTCATTGTTGTCTTCCTCCCCATTTGCGTCGTCTTCTCCGTTTCCGACATCTTCTCCTCCATTTGCAGCCACATTTCTGACTTCTTCTCCATTTGCACCCTTGTTTTCTCCTTCCATCTCCTCTCTTCTCAGGCTGTTTTTACACCAAATAAACCAGAGCACCAAGACAAGGGCCAGGAGCACAGCAACAGCCAAGAGCTGCAAGAGCTGCACCTGCTTCAGGCTGAGCTGCTCCACCTCCCGCTCCAGCCGAATCCTTTCCCATTCCAGGTACTTTGCACGCACTTCCATGCGCAGACGTGTTTCCTCATCCCAAACATCACCCACGGGCTGTGGGTACTGGATGAGGCTTCCCAAGAGCACGAAAAGAAATGCAATGGAATTCATGGTCTGCAGGAGGATGGAGAGAAGGCCTTGAGTGGGGCTGTGAGGGAGGGAACTGCTGCTTGCTGGAGGGAGGGCAGGATGCTCAGGGATGTGGGGGCAGGAAGGGCAGGGCCCCAGAGAGCTGGCAGGCAGCAAGGCCTGTCCTGCTGCCCCAGCAGCAGCAGCAGCAGCAGCAGCACTGTGGCTGAGCCCAAGGCTCTCCCATGGGGGGCTGTCCCTGCACACAGGGGCAGCACCCAGCCCCGGGTGCAGCGTTTCTGCCCCGGCCCTTGTCCCCAGCCCAGCCTCCCCAGCACGGGCGCACTCACCGCTTGCCGAAGCAATCCTGGGCCAGCGTTACCTGCGGGGGCCTTTTAGAGCTGCCCCCTTTGTGACATGTCCCCCGTGATGTCACAGCTGTCACAGCACATCACAACCCGGCCAACCCCACCCTTTGTCCCCACCCTGCCTCAGCCACTCAGAGCAGCCCTGGTGTAGTGCCCAAGGCTGCCTTTGAGTGAATCTTCTTCAAAGAACTCCCACTGCTCTTTCTTTTACATTTTTCTTCTGCCCCTCACTGGCAATCTCCTGTTGGTAGCCATGTTGGAAGGCACCCTTGAGGGTCATTGAGTGGAAGTTTTGATTCCTCACTGCTTGAGCTGTACTTCAATCTTGGAGTCAGGGGTGTTGAAAGAGTCCCTGAAGATCACAAAGCCCAAGGACGAACTTAACATTGCTTACTGCACCAATTAACCAGGTGCCCAAATGCCACATGCCCATGACTTTTCAACTTTCTGAGCGTGGTGACTCAGCCTTTTCCCCAGGCAGCCTGTTCCCAAGATTGATATCTTTTTTGTTGCAGGAATATTTCCTCGAGATCCCATCAAAAGCTCATGCGGTGCAACCTGAGGTCATTTTCCTCTGGTCATCTTGTTTGTTCCTCTGGCTAATAGAATGACCCCCACCAAGCTGTAACCTCCCTTCTGGGACCACCTGCATGGTATCAGGAGGTTGGGCTGTGAAGCCAGCTCCTCGCAGAGGAGAGAAAGGTGCTGCTTTTTGCACTGTGCTTCCATGATCCAGTGGGACAAAAGGGGTTGTCAGTTGGGCACAAGAGTTTCAGGTTGCCCGGAAGTGTTTCCGTGTGAGGAGAAGCTTTGTGCCAAATCCGTCAGCCAAGGGAATCCATCCCATTCCAAGCAGAAGGAAAAATCAGAATATTTCTTGTAGGAAATGGAAAGGTTTGGAGTGAAAGTCAGTGCTGGAATGTCCCCAGCACTGTCCGTGGGGATTTTGCTAACCTGCAAGGCGTGACAGTGAAGAGGGGACCTCTGGCCCAATCCAGCTGAGGCTACAGCTTTCTGCCCTTGCACTTTTGGATTCTTGGAGGGGAAGGCTGCGTTGGTGTGCGGTGACTTTCACTAGCTCTGCTGCTTCCAGCCCTGGGCACCCCAAGGCACTTTGGTCTCAGCACAGGCAAGAGCAGGAAGAAACCCTCAGGTGGCTTTGTGGAGCCCTGAGATGAGCAAAGACAAGGAGTGTGCAGACAAGAGACCATCAGCAGTGCTCAGCAGCTTCTCTCAGCCATCAATCACAGAAAATTCAAACATTACTGCTTGGGTTTGGGGTTACTGTTTGTGTTTTGTTTGGAGATTTTAGCACCAGGAAAAGCTGTGGCATTTTCAATGCTGGAGACCTGGATTTGAATGGTCCCCTCCCAGTGCTGTGTAGATCAATCGCAAAATTGTTCCTTTGCCCCTCTCTTTCCTTTGTCAGGATGTGTCACTTCAAGGGGTGGATGGGTAACAGCGTTTCTCTTTTCTCACCTTGTGCTCAGGGGCTGGGAGAGTTGCCCACCGCCGTCCCTCACCCCAGCTTCACCCTAAAATTGCTCTGCAGTAGGGTCAGGTGGCATGTTGCCAGGGGCTCAGCTGCCAGCACCAGTGCTAGCCAAGGTGGAAGGCTCATGTGTATGGCTTGAGTCAGCTGACAGCTGCCAGCACCTGGGCAGTGTCCTGCCCCGCATTCGTCCTGCCATGAAGTCGGAGAGCACAAAGCTGACACTGACAAGTCCACCTCAAAACCGTGTCCCCAAGTGCTGCATCCACACTTTCCTTAAATGCCTCAGGCAATGACAATTCCACCAATTCCATGGGCAGCCTGTGCCAGTGCTTGACAACCCTTTCCGAGGATACATTTTTCCCTAATACGCAACCTAAGCCTCCCCTGGCAGAACTTGAGGCCATTTGCTCTTGTCCTCTCCCGTGTTTGCTGGGAGCAGAGCTGACCTGCACCAAGCGTCCTGGGCAGGAGTTGCAGAGAGTGAGAAGGTTCCTGTGTGGCCCTGTCTGTGACAGCTGCCACGTGTCCCCCTCTGGCTGTGCCCAGCCCTGCTGTCCCTGCTGCCCTGCTCCCAGAGCCCTGTCCCTGGGCAGAGCCCTTCCCTGGGCGGGCACAGCCCCATGGGGTGCTCCCTGCTGCGGCCTGGCCTGGCCCCAGAGCAGGGTCCCCCTGCGGGTGTCCCCCTGCGCGGTGGCCGCGTGTCCCCGGCCGGCTGTGCCTGGGCAGCTGCCTCAGCCCTGAGGGGTGCAGAGCTGCGGGAGCCCAGGGCTCTGTGCCGGCCGCACTCCAGAGCTCCCTGCTCCAGCTGGCCGGGCCTCAGTGCCCGCCCTGTGCCCTCCCTGTGCACGGACGGACGCGCCAGGCCCCGCTTGCTGCCCTCACGGCCGCACTCCTGGCCCCGCTGCTCTCCAAGGGCTTCTCCAGGGGCCCCTCCTGCGGCCTCTCAGTCCCTGCCCCAGGCCCAGCAGAGACCTGCAGAGGGGCTGTGGACAAGGGCCTGCAGGGACAGCACAGGGCCAGCGGCTTCCCACTGACAGAGGGCGGGCTGTGGCTGGAGATGTGGAAGCAATTGTGGCCTCTGAGGCTGCTGAGGCCCTGGCCCACGTTGCCCACAGAAGCTGTGGCTGCCCCAGCCCTGGGCAGTGTTCCTGGCCAGGCTGCATGGGGCTTGGAGCAACCTGGCCAGGCAGAAGGTGTTCCCTGGCCTTGGCAGAACGGCTGCAACAAGACAATGTCTAAGGACCCTTCCTGTTAAGAACGGGCCAGGAGACCCGGTCCTTTGCAAAAGGCCTTTAGTAAAGACACCTCTGGGCAGGGGGCTCGAGGAGCTGCACACACCGCCGCTGCTCCCACTGGACACAACGGAGGAGGAGGTGCAAGTCAAATCTGTGGCTTGTGCTGCAGGGTCGGGATTCCTTCCTCACAAGAGTTCCCAGGAATTCAGTTTGGCTTGTGTGGTCCAGGGGTGTCCCCTTTTCCAAGTGCTCTCTAGGTCATGGCGAGAAGGTGGAAACCATCCACAGGTCGCTGGATGTCCTGCTTACACAGTAGTGTCCTTCACAGGTCCAGATTTGGTGTTGGCTCCTTGTTTTAGGGGCTTTTCGGCCTTACCTGGAGTTCCGCTTGGAGCGGTGCATCACGGGGGTCTCCTGATTTCCCTATTGGGCAGTGCCAAGCAGTTTGACGAGCAGGCAGGGAGCAGCGGAGACCTAGCCCAATGGAAGGGAAGGGGGAATTTGGGATTTGGGGGAGAAGGGAATTTGGGATTTGGGGGAGAAGGGAATATACAGCTTGGAATATAGGAGGCTGGGCTCTGAGGGTACAGATTTGGTACAGTTTGAAATTACTGGTAAGTAACAGCATAACCTTTATGGCAAACAGTATAGCAATACAACATACAAAATACAGTGCATAACTTGGGGTCTGTTATTCATTCCACTTCCAAGCCCAGCCATTCTGTGATTCTGTGATCAGACAGGCTGTGGGTGCCTGGGTTTCATTTGTGTTTAGAGCCAAGGCAGCACTGTGAGATTGCTTGAGTTCAAGGAGACAGTTCACAGGCCCCGATTCACAGTGTGTGAGACTCACCAATACTAAAGGTCTGGCTGAGATCCATCAAGTCTTGCATGCTCCAGATTCTGCAATATTGCATTTTATTGAGGCAAGCGCAAAGCAGTTTCTGGCTTGCCACTCATCAAGGTGCAAAGTAGAGGGTATTAATATGGGTATCAACAGATAGTGACGCCAAATATGTGCTCTATTGTTCTTATTATTTAAACATCAACTTATTTCAACTCATTAGAATTGCTTTTAATCATTATATAATAATGACATATTTTGTCTCTTGTTAGCTTTTATATTAGGTTATTGTTTTATTGAATTTTACTATTCTATAAGATAATTAACAAAGCCTACAGTTTATAATTTCTATATACAAGACATATATATCTATGAAATAAAAACCTAGATGCTTATATGTACAAAATTTCAAGTCAGCTCCAACACAGCTGGTCCAATGCTGTCCTAAAGGTGTCTGTTCTGGAGACAAGGAGAGTCCATCCATTGACTGGTCCCGGGCAAGCAGCGCTGATTTATCCTCTTGGTCCTTTTTGCCCAGTTTCTTTCTTCTGTCCCACATTCCCGCTTCTTTCATTCTCCAATATTTGGCCCTTCTCAAAGGCCGGGAACAACTGCATGTTGCACGTGGCGTTTGGCCCTGCATGTGTAGCGTGTGCTCTCTTCATGTGCTTTTTCAGGAGCTGCTGAGTTCATCCATGAGCAGGGCCTTATGCAGATCTGGGTGCCTTCTTTTGGAGAATGAGATGATACAAGGAGGTAGAATAAATCCTCCCATGACCCTCCACCGACTGAGGTGTCAGGAGAGGCTGTGGGACCTTGGCCGGAGCCTTTGCACGCATCCTCTTCTCCTTCAATCACCAAATTTGTGCTGGGAGGTGGATCTCTGCTGCCAGATGGGAGCAGCCCAAGCACAGCTCTGTGCTCCTGGCCGTGACTCCTGGCCTTCACTGGTTCAGTGTTCAGCCAGAAGGATTCTTTGGAACCACTGTCGCAGAGCCTGGTACTCACTCATCGCCTGCCTGTGGGCGGCCGATTGCTGCGCCAGGTGCTGGAGGAGATTACAGGTCTCACCCATTTGAACATCTCGGGGCAAACGGATGTCCCGAGGGAGCCTCTGGTTACCCACAATGAAGTGGTTGAGGCTTTTGGCTCGCACACAGAAGCCCAGGGTACCGATGATATCCACCAGTCGCGGCAGGAAATCTCTCCTGTGCCACTGTGACACGGGCACGACATTGAGCAGGTGCATGACAATGGTAACCAGCAGGAGCCCAGGCAGGAGCAGGGGATGCTGAAGAGAGGCCAAAACCTGTCACTGCCCTCCTCACCCTGGGCAGGGAACAGAATACATAAGGAAAGGCTCGAGGGTCTGGATAAGGGTGGGGAGAATTCAGTCACTGGTCACGGGCACAACACACTTGACTCGGGGACATCAACTGAATTTATTGTCAAACAAATCAGAACAAGAGAAAGAGAAGGAAAAGAATTCCCACGAAAACATCTTCCCTCCACCTCTCCCCCCTTCCTCGGCTTCCCTTTATCCTCCATTCCATCCCCCTCCCCACCATGAGGCACAGAGGATGGGGGTCACAGCCAGGTCATGTCACTGCTTCCCCCTGGCAGACAGGAATCCTTGTCCTGCTCCAGCCCGGGGCCCCTCTCACGGGACACGGTCCCTCAGGAACAGGCGGCTCCAGCGGGGATCCCCATGGGCTCACAGGGTCCACCAGGAGCCACTTCCACGGCTCTGCAGGGACTCCCCATGGGCTCGGGGCCTCTCTTCAGCATCCCCTGCTCCTGCCTGGGATCCTGCCGGGGTTGCAGGGGGGTCCCTGCTCCATCCCGGCCTCCCCCCCAGCTCCCAGCGCCCTCCGGCCCCGCTCCCCCCGAGCTCCCGGCGGTTCCGGGCAGCAGCGGTTCCTGGGCCTCCTGCCCGGGCCGGGCCCAGCGCCGGGGCCGCTCCTCAGCCGAGGTTCCCGAGAAATGCCGGAGTTCAGCCAAAGGGAGCCGAGTCTCTGCCCTGTGCAGAGCCCGTCTAAAGCGCCGCTTCTTTCTTCTCTGCTCTTCTGTCTCCAGGGCTTTCGGGACGGTTCATAAAGGACTCGGCAGGGCCGCTGCAGGAGAGGTCAGTGCCAACACGCCCGGCACCTCTGGCAGCTCTCCAGGGCTTTCCCCTCTGCCGGGAGCTGTGGCCGGAGCTCTGGGGGCCCAGCAGAGCTTTCCTGCCCAGGCTGCTCCTCTGAAGGCAGAGCAGGGTCAGCCTGCAGGGCACGGCTGGGACAGACTCGCTCCTTCTGAAGTGCCCAAAGGAAGGCGAGGAGGGCAGCGGTGTCTGTCAGAGCAGGACACGCTGCCTTGGGCTTCATGTCTGACACTGGGAATGCATCAGCTGGGGGAGACTGAGGCCCAATTCACCTCCATCCCAGCCTCGGACAGGAACACTGTGTAGCAGTTTTTCCATGCTGAGTTTCACCGTCAAAGGGCACCTCAAGGGCTAATTAGGGAGAGATCCTGCTTGGGCTCAGTTTGGGGTTGTAGCTGCACTGGTGTGGGACTCTGAATTTCAGACAAAGTGCGAGCAAGTTCTCCTCAGAGCTCACTCAGACAAAACAATTCCTTCTCCAGCCCCAGAACCAAGGGCACTGCTGCAGCTTTGGGCCCAAAAAGTGCAAACAGCAGGGAATTGAGGAGAGTGACCTGGGACAGTGGGACTTCATCACCTGAAGTGTAATTGGACAATTAACCCCAGTATGGAAATAAACCAAAACTTCTAAAAGAGTGAAAGCCGTGACCAGGATCCATCTTGGGTCCATTTCAGGCCCATCCTGGGTGTGCCCCTGTCTGGGCTCTTGTGCTGCCCCGGGTGAATCCTTTGAACCCTTTCCATAAATCCCTGATTTGTTCATTTCACTCTGTCCAGCCTCTGTTCCAGGAGCCTCTCCAGGCCCCAGCTCCACTGCAGGGGCTGCGGGTGCGGATTTTGGGGGGTCCCGGTGCCCCCCGGGGCGGGGTCAGTGCTCAGCAGCGGGGCCGTGATCGGGGGTGGCGGGGGCTGCCCGGGACCCCCCCGGCCCCCAAATCACAGCCGGGGGTGAAAAACAAAGCTCACTCTTTGAAATTGTTACAAGTTTAATCAGGGATGAAAAAGGGACAATATCCAGCGCTGGGGTGTTTTAGAACAATGTTCTCTGTGCACGGCTCCATTGCTGGGGCACACACACATCCATGAGTTCGGACATCATTCAAACATTCCTGTGAGTTTTGGATGTTCCAGGAACTCTCTCGTTTGGTTCCAACATCTGACTTGTCTGCAGGACATCCTGTGCTGCAGGTCCATGTATTTTATTTCTTCTCCTGGTCCCACGCTGTTGTTCCACACTCCCTGGTAAATCAATAAATTCTTCTCCAGCTTTTGTTTCTGTTTCTTTGATTTCTGTCACTGTTATCACCAGCCTGCAGGTGTGGGAAATGACAGAATTGTCTTACACCATCACCTGAGTCGGTTATAATATAAAAATTAGTTTAAATTGTTACATTACAAAAGCATTTTAGCATTGTGCAGTCTCCATTTCAGTATTTTGCTAAGGCCAAGGATACAAAATTCATTTATCACGCTGCCATTTCCATCAGTGCACACATAAACTGTCTCAAACACTGCGGGGTGAGGGGACAAGTGGCACCAGCGATGTTCCTGATGATGTCACTGCCCTGATGATGTCACAGCAGTGACATCACTGATCTCCAGCAGCCTTGGGATGTCCTCTTTGGCGCTTTGGCACAATTTGGCCACCACGCGGCCACGGGGGCCACCAGGGCCACCGGAGCCACCATAGGGACTCGAGAGGAGGAAGTCGATTTCCCCAAGTGCCACCAGCAGGTGATCCCTGGTCAGGCGGGCGCTGGCCTCCCACAGCCACTCGAACTCGGCTGCCTCAGCCACCATGTCCTTGAGGTCATCGGGGGACACCTCCTCTGTCCCCTCCGGGGTGTCCTCGATGCACCTGAGCCAGTAGTGCAGCTCATGGGGGTCACCCAGGCTTCATCACATGTGTTCATCAAGCGCCCCAGCAGCCCCAGGGCTTCCTCCACTCGCTGTTCCCTCAAGGTGGCCGGCCTCGCCTGCCTGGTGGCCACCACAGCCTCTTCCCTGGCCTTGGTGGCCGCCACCACGGGGGCATCGTGTGCGGCCACCACTGAGGCCAGGGCCACCGACGGCTGCTGGGCCGCGGCCACCAGGCTGTCCCCAGCTGTCCCCGAGCACTGGGGGGTCTCATCCCACAGGTCCCTGGCCAGGCCGGTGGTGGTGGTGGCCTTGGCAGTGTCCTCGTTGGTGGCCTCAGTGGTGGCTTTGGCAGTGTCCTTGCCCTCCAAGGTGTCAAAGATCTCCACGGCCTCACACCACAGATGGTCCCAGTTCCCATTCTTCTCATCCATCAACTCCCGCCAGGCTCTGGCTGTGGCTCTGGCATCGGCCCAGGTGGCTCCCGGGGTGTCCCTGAGGGTGGTCAGGGCCTGGCTCAGGGGGGTGACACCGCGCTGGCGCAGGGAGGTGATGTCATCGTGGTCCAGGGCATCCCAGAGGCTCCAGATGAATTTCCTCAGGTCTGCGTGCAGGGACTCTGGGTACAGCAGCGGCCACAGGCGCCTGCATGGTGTGGTCATGGTGGCCGCCAGCTCACCCAGGATGGCCACCACGTCCACCTGTGCCTCCAGCAACTGGGGAGGGGACAGGGGAGGTGGCGGGGACCTCGTGGCACTTGTGGCCTCCTGGGGTGGCCCCTGTGTCCTCCAGGGTCCCCTTTGTCCCCTCCCCGGAGGGCTCAGCTGTCCCCTCTGTCCCTTTGTCACCCCCTTGCCCTCGCTGTCACCCCGTGTCACCCCACGCTATTCTCCTCCACCTCCTACCCTCGGTCCCCTCCCCCCTCTGTCACCTCCCCCTTCCTCCCACGCCTTCCTGTCCCCTTTGCGACCCCCTGTCCTCTACCCTCACCTTGCGCCAGAATCGTTGCATGTCCCAGGGTTCCATGGCCGTTGGGGACACTCTGGGGACACTCTGGGGACACTCCGGGGGTGAACAGGACCCGGTGACAGCGGCAGACACCCGGGGATGTGGCGCGGCCGGGAGGAACCAGGAAGAGGAAACAGAGGCGGCTCCCCTCCCCCCACACCTGCGGGTCCCCCAGGGGATCCCCAATGTGCCCTTAAGTGTCTTCAGTGTCCCCGACTGTCCCCAATGTCCTCCTGAGTGTCCCCAATGTCCCCCTGAGTGTCCCCAGTGTCCCCGACTGTCCCCAATGTCCCCCTGAGTGTCCCCAACAGGACCCCGCTGTCCCCCCCATGTCCCCAACAAGGCCCAAGTGTCCCCCCAATGTCCTGTTGGGGATACTGGGGACACACTGGGGTCCTCTTGGGGACACCACAGAGACATCGTGGTGTTATAAATGCACATTATAAAGTTGGCTTTTCACAAGTACTAAAATGAATGCCAGATGTATAATGTAGAAAGTCCTACTGTATTTCCTTTTTAACATCTTAGAAATGTGATGAATGTGTACTTTCTGAATTGTAAAAGCCTTTTTGTAAAATCAATCAAACCAGTTGACCAAACTGAATCAAACCCTCACCAGGAAGTTAAGGGGAGAGGATCTTCCTGCATTCCTGAGCTAACTAGATCAAGATAGTGGTGAACCAAAAGCTACAAGAAGGAATTTATTGATCTCCTCGCATCAGAAGAATTAGACATGAAATGACTACCAGACACCAACAAGAACTTTATCTAATAAAATGTTAATTTGGTACAATGAGACAGGGTTTGGGGGAAGGGGAGGAAAACCAAGAGAACATCTGAACACAAAAGAATGTTTGAAAAATGCATATGTAAAAGGTTAATCCTTAAAAGCAAGGAATCTGAAGGAGTGGCTGTGTTTTTCTGGTGAAGGCACCCCAGCTGGAACCTTGCTTTTCTCTCTCCTAAATGTCTATTTTTAATTTTTTTATGAAACTTATAAATTCTTCTAAGAAAGTGAACCTCATTTTTCACACCAGTATGGATCAGCATGGACCAGTATAGAGCAATATGGACCAGTACAGACCAGTTTGGATGAGTTGGGCTCTAGGCTGGGCACGGGCTGCCCGTGGGGCTGATGGTGCTGTGTGAGGCTGTGTGAGAGTAAAAACCAGTATGGACCAGTATAGGGCAGCATAGACCAGTATGGACCAGTACAGAGCAGTATAAACCAGGCCAGACCAGTATAGACCAGTATGAATATCTACAGACCAGTAGAGACTTCCCCCTGCCCTGACCAGTTTGGACCAGTAGGGACCAGTATAAACCAGTAGAGACCAGTATGAGCTACGATAGAGCAGTAAGGACCAGGATGAACCAGTATAGAGCAATAGGGACCAGTTCAGACCAGTATGGGTTTCTACAGACCAGGTGGGACTTTCTTCTGCCCTGACCAGTATGGACTATTATGAACCAGTATAGACCAGTATAAACCAATTCAGACCAGTACAGACCAGTATAAGCCAGTTACCTATGGACCAGTATGGATATCTACAGACCTACAGAGACTTTCCCCCGCCCTGCCCAGGATGAACCAGTGTAGACCAGCATAGGCCAGTATAGAGCAGCATGGGGCAGCAGGGAACCAGTACAGACCAGTACAGACCTGTACAGACCAGTTCAGACCAGTACAGACCAGTTCAGAATGTCCCCTGCCCCGGTGGATGTCCCCTGCCCCAGGATGGGGACACAGGAATGGGACTGGGGACACTGGGCTGATGGCATGGGTGGCACTGGGGACACTGGGGTGACCCTGGGGTGCTTCACTGGGGTGGTGGCACTGGCACGGTGACAGTGGGGGTGGGGACACTGGATTGAAACTGGGGACACCGGGCTGGTGACATTGCTATGGTGACAATGGGGCAGTGGCACTGAGATGGGGACTTTGATCTGGGGACAATGGGGTGGTGATGTCACTTCTTCCTGTTTCCTCCTGGCTGTGCCACATCCCTGCATGTCTGCCACTGTCACCAGGTCCTGTTCACCCCCCAGAGTGTCCCCAGAGTGTCCCCAGAGTGTCCCCAGAGTGTCCCCAGCGGCCATGGAACCACACAAGGTGCCACAATCCCGGCACAGTGGGGGTGACACGTGGGGGCGGCAGGAGGGGACAGGAGGGCATGGGAGGAAGCGGGGAGGTGACAGAGGGGTGGAGGGGACCGAGGGTGCGGGGGGGACAGCGGGGGGTGGGAAGAAAGTGGCAGAGTGGACGAGGGGGTGACAAAGGGACAGATGAGACAACGAGAGATGAGCTCTCCAAGGAGGGGACAAAGGGGACCCTGGGAGGGCACAGGGGCCACCCCAGGAGGCCACGAGGTCCCTGCCACCTCCTGTGTCCCCTCCCCAGGTGCTGGAGGCACTGGTGGACATGGTGGCCACCCTGGGCGAGTTGGCAGCCATCGTGACCACACCACACAGGGACACGTGGCCGGTCCTGTACCCAGAGTCCCTGCACGCAGACCTGAGGAGATTGACCTGGAGCCTCTGGGAGACCCTGGACCATGGCAGTGTCACCTCCCTGCGCCAGCGCGGTGTCACCCCCCTCAGCCAGGCCCTGGCCTCCCGGGGGGGCGACTGGGCTAACGTGAGAGCCTCAGCCAGAGCCTGGCAGGAGCAGGTGGACGCGCTCGAAGACACCTGGTTCTGGCAGCTCGAGGAGGCCGCCAATGTCCTCGATGACTGGAAGGAGGTGGCCAAGGCCACCGCCAAGGCCACTGTCACTGGCCTGGCCAGGGACCTGCGGGACGAGACTGCCAGCGGGAGGACAGCAGGGGACAACGTGGGGTTGTCCACCAGGTCAGTGGCCACAGCCCCGCAACCATGGGCGACCCTGGCTGAGAGAAAGGCGGCCTTGTTGGTGGCCGCGCATGAGGCCCGGGTGGCAGCGGCCACCAAGGCCATGGAAGAGGCCGTGGCGGCCACCAGGCAGGTGGGGGCGGCTGCCAGGAGGGGACAGCGGGCAAAGGTGGTCCAGGGGCTGCTGGGGCGCTTGGTGGTTGCATATGACAGAGCGTCCCTTCTCCCCATGGAGCTGCATGACCTGCTCGTGGACATTGAGGCCACCCTGGAGGGGACAAAGGGGATGTCCCTCAATGTCCCCCACACCTTGGTGGCCACAGTGGCTAAGGCTGAGCGGCTGTGGGAGGCCAGCTCCCGCCTCATAAGGTGTCACCTGCTGGGGATAATTGAGGACATTTTCAACCTCCTCTTTGGTGTCTATGGTGGCTGCGGTGGCCCTGGTGGCACCCGTGGCCGTGCGGTGGCCGAGCAGTGCCAAAGAGCCATCCTGGACATCCCGAGGCTGCTGGGGGACAGTGATGTCACTGATGTCATCAGGATGATGTCATCATTGGGAACATCAACGGTGTCACTTGTCCCCTCTCCCTCACCGCGCAGGATTTGAGACAAATTTGGGGAATTTTCCGAGAATTTTGGTTGAAATTGTCCCAAATCTTGATGGGACATCCCTGGGGACACTGAGTGTGATAAATGGGAATGATTCGTGCTAACTAAATTGTAATATTTAGAAAATTATTGTTATAAAGCAATAAAGGAAATTAGCATTATAAAGCAGATGGGCTCCTTTGCAGATGTTACATGTAAAAATAGGATACAGGATGTAGTTTTGAGATAAGTATTGTCCCAAGACAGAATCAACCTGGGGATGGACAAAGCTGGGACGGTTTCAAGTACAAGATCTGAAGTTATGGTTTAAGGCTAAGTTTTTTGGAACATAATGCTTACATAACGCAACACTTAGTACGCACGTGCAACCTATAAGGTCATCCAGAGGACAACGAGGAAGACTGTGAGCCTTCATCCCAAAGACCACCCAAAGCAGACAGAAGAGCTCCTGGCAACAAGTGAAGCATGTGCCATGAAATGCAGTGATGTAGATTTTTAAAACTGGAAAAAGGAGGGAATTTATGGGAAACATTGATGAATATGTATTAGTACATGGTATATAAATATAGTCAGAATTGTGTTGTTTTGTATGTGAGGTAGGGTGAAAAGCCCTCCCTGTACCCTGGTAGGTTTTGCTTATGCTTTATCCAAACCTTAATCATACTTAATTAATTACTGCCAAATATATATACTTGGATATATTTACTAAATCGTATTAATTTATATGGAATTGTTATTCAATTAAGATTGCTGCTAACTCAATAGACCTAGTTGTTTGACATCATTTATAACACTCCGATGGACTCTGGTACGGGTCCCGTGCGAGGCCACCGGCGCTGTGGCTCCCACACCTGGATTAGGGGCCAAACCTCTCCTGTCCACCCCTGTCGGGTCAATGTGCATGTAAAAAAAATCACCACAGGAAAAAAAACCCCAAACAACAACAACAACCAACCAACCAACCAAAAACAAAACAAAACAAAAACAAAAAAACCCCAAACAAAGACAAAACCACCCACCAAAAAAACAAAACGGGGGGGGGGATTTTACCTTTGCTTTGTGGGTTCTCCTCGTTCCCAGTTATCCAGCTCGGGTCCAAGGGCCACCAGAGGCCTGGGGTGGGCTGACAAAATCTGCCGGGCTGGCCTCCCCATGCAAGTGCCCCCTTGAGTCCTTGGAACTGGTGGAAATATCCTGGATGAGGTCCCAAAAATTGTTATAAAAGGCTCAAAACTCGGGCAGGAATGAGTAAATAAAATTTAATTTGAACCCATGAAAATTTCCAAGCAAAGGGGGGGAACAGCACTGGGAGCTTGATGGGAGCTCCTTCTGCCCACCAGAGGCTCCCTCACAAAATGGCATCTCCTTTTCTACCCTGAGAGTGCATCAGCCTCATCAATATTCATAAGCAGTCCTTTGTGGGAAAGGGAGTTGTAGAGAGTTCTCAAAGCCTGACAGAAGGCTCACATAGGATGCATCCGTATGCAAACTCTTGAGATAAGGTGTGCTGGAATTGGACAGACATTGTTAAGAGAGAAATCGAGCTCGAAACAAGCTTCAAATAACAGCCTTGCAAACAGACTAGTGTTATAAATGTGCTGCCCAATTATCCAATAATTAAAAGCCAAACAAAATTTAAATGTAGCAGCAATTTTAATTAAGCAGCTTGATTATACAAAATTGAATACAATATACAAAATAAATTGGTTCGGTTAATAATGCATAAGCAAAAATATAAACCGCGGGGTACAGAGCAGGACCTTGAAATCCCGCCTCACGTACAAACGAGATAACCTTGGGCTGGTCCCTTTATAGTGTGAGCCAATGTGTGCCACCACCCATCTCCTCCTATTTTCGAATTCGTAAGATTTGCATCACCACCTTTACTATGCATGCTTTATCTTCTCTTTTAGGGGGTCGTTCTACTTTTTGGGGGTCTCCAGAGGAAGGCTCATCCTCTTCATCACGTGTCCTTTGAATAACCTTTCTTATTGCTCATGCATATTAAGTTACCTCTTTAGTTACACACGCGTACTAAGCTTGTATTATATAAACAAATACCAAGTTTGAACATTTTGGCAATAAATCTCATATAATTAACAGTTTTCTTGGTGTTTCCCCAACTTTCCCATTTCACAGACAAATTTAGTGTGATGGTTTAAGGCCAATTTGGGAGGAGAACTCCGAGGGAAAACCCTCCCCACCTCCTCTCTCCCAGCCGGTTCTGGAGAAAACTCATCAGAGAGAGAGAAAGTGGAAAGAAACCTGTTTATTAAACCAGCAAAACACTCCCCCAGCACAACAGATCAAACAATACCAGATGATGAATTATGGAAAGCAAAGTCCCTCTTGTAGATGGTCTCTGCTCTCGGTTCTTTTCAGCAGTGGTGGATGTTGCTGTGAAGGGTAGCTTCTAGTGGCTCCAGGTGTCAGCTCCCCCGGTGCCCTCCAGGTCCTCAGTGGAGGAGGTTTGAACCGATCCAAAAAAACAGGTGGAAAAAAAGAGAAAAAAGAAAAAGGAAAAAAAGAAAGAAAAAAAAAAATGCAAAGCTTTTCAGCCCTAACTAAGCTAAACTAGCTACAGGCAAAGCAAAGCGAAAGTGAGAGCTGCAAGGAAGAAAAACTGCATCTCTGCACCAGTGACTCACGTTCTCAAGGCCAGTCTGTGCGATTCCTGAAAACAAACTGTGCACTTTCTCCCCGTTACTCTCAGATCCAACATAAACCAAACAGACGACTGGGGATACAGTGTAGGAAATGTCAACCCAGGACCGTGCCACCCCTTATCCCCATATCGTCACCATATGACCAAAGCCAGTATACATTCTGCATCAAGCATTTATAAAATGTCCATTCATTCTCCCCACAAAAATGCAATACCCATCATATCCCTGTTACGTCCCACACCAAGCCACTGAATCCAGGCCCCAGGCAGAGCTACAGGATTCTCCATTCTCTTATTTTGCTCACCCAAAACTCCCTCTTTCACTTACTCATACCTTCAATACCACTTACCCATACCTCCAGCACTTGCTCGTACCTTCAGCACTTGCTCTTACCCTCTCACGTATACATTTCCTTCTATTTCGTATTTGTATGGTTTAAGTTACAGATCATGGCAGTGACATCCAGCAAACAGGGTAAATAACCATAACCATGAACTATATATATCTGGAGTAGATTCCAGCACCTTTATAAACTTCCTACAAATCATTATCCCCAAGCCAAGGCCAATAGCTACTCTAGTTCATGTCCCTCTGCGGTAAGAACTACGTATTAGGGACAATACTGGGGCTATTTCCGGATATGAGAATAAACCTAGGGACCACAAAGGTACTAGGATCTCAAAGAAGCCCAGGGACCCAAAACACATCAAGGCCCCCACCCTGACAGACAGGAATTCAAACAACATAGCTACTAATTGCTTTATACCAATACAAAGTACTTGCAACAAGAAATACAACCAGTGCAGGGTTTTTTCCACTCTCTCTGCCCCCTTCCAGTACGGGCCACCAAAAAGTTGTGATGGTTTAAGGCCAATTTGGGAGGAGAACTCCGAGGGAAAACCCTCCCCCCCTCCCCTCTCCCAGAGCCAGCAAACAGTGATGGTTACATATGATTCTCACCCAACAATCAGATCTTCCTGAGGCATGCACTGTGTTGTCCCATCTCTTTGCATTATCCACCAGATACAACCTGGTCCCTGAGCAAAGACAACTCCACAAATGGGTTTGTCTGTACGTGTGGCAGACTTAATCTACACTGTCTTTCCTAACAAACCCCGAACATGCACCCCTGGGACTTTATCCCCATCTACTGCATGCAGAGGTTCAGCCTGGGCAGGGCCTGCTTGGTTGGTGGAGCCTCGGGTGTTGACCAACCAGGTGGCCTTTGCCAAATGTTGCTCGCAATTTTTGAAAGATCCCCCACCCAATGCTTTCAGCTGGGTTTTTAACAATGCATTGTGCCTCTCCACTTTGCCTGCCGCTGGTGCATGGTAGGGGATGTGGTAAACCCACTCAATACCATGTTTCCTAGCCCAGGTGTTCTTGAAATGAGTCCCATTGTCTGACTCAATTCTTTCAGGTGTACCATGCCTCCACAGGACTTGTTTTTCCAGGCCCAGGATGGTGTTTGGGCAGTGGCATGAGGCACAGGGTAGGTCTCCAACCACCCAGTGGTGGCTTCCACCATGGTCAGCACGTAGCGCTTGCCTTGGCGGGTTTGGGGCAGGGTGATGTAATCAATCTGCCAGGCCTCCCCATACTTATATTTGGATCACTGTCCACCGTACCAGAGGGGCTTCACCCGCTTGGCCTGCTTGATGGCAGCACACGTCTCACAGTCATGGACAACCTGTGAAATACTATCCATGGTTAAATCCACCCCTCAGTCTTGTGCCCACTTATAGGTGGCATCTCTGCCCTGATGACTTGAGGCATCATGGGCCCACTGAGCTAGGAACAACTCTCCCTTGTGTTGCCAATCCAAGTCTATCTTAGACACTTATATTTTCGCAGCCTGATCTACCTGCTCGTTGTTCCAGTGCTCCTCATTGGCCCGATTCTTGGGGACATGGGCACCACAGGACGGACCTTCACAGGTAGCTTCTCTACCCTGGTGGCGATGTCTTTCCACTCTTCAGCAGCCCAAATTGGTTTTCCTCTACGTTGCCAATTAGACTTTTTCCACTTTTCCAGCCATCTCCATAGAGCATTGGCTATCATCCATGAATCAGTGCAGAGGAAGAGCTTTGGCCACTTCTCTCTTTCAGCAATGTCCAGGGCCAATTGAACAGCTTTGAGTTCGGCAAGCTGGCTTGACCCACCTTCTCCTTCAGTGGCTTGAGCGACCTGTCTTGTGGGGCTCCATACGGCTGCTTTCCACTTCCGGTTCATCCCTACGATGCAACAAGAACCGCCAGTGAAAAGGGCGTAGCCTGTTCTGCTGGAAGTTGGTTAAACGGTGGAGCTTCTTCAGCACGTGTCACTTGCTCTTGTCCCTTTTTGTCAGTGAGACCAAAGTTTTCACCTTCTGGCCAATTGGTAATTATTTCCAAAATCCCAGGGCGATTCAGGTCTCCAATACGGGCGCACTGAGTGATGAGGGCAATCCATTTGCTCCATGTGGCATCGGTGGCGTGGTGGGTAGAGGAAACCTTTCCTTTAAACATCCACCCCAGCACCGGTAGTCAGGGTGCCAGGAGGAGTTGTGCTTCAGTGCCAATCACCTCTGAGGCGGCTTGAACTGCTTCATAGACAGCCAAGATTTCCTTCTTTGTGGGAGTGTAATTGGCTTCAGACCCTCTGTAGCTTTGGCTCCAGAATCCCAGTGGCCGGCCTCGAGTCTCACCTGGCACCTTCTGCCAAAGGCTCCAGGACAGACCATGGCTCCCGGCTGCAGAGTAGAGCACATTCTTTACCTCTGGTCCTGTCCTGACTGGGCCAAGGGCTACTGCATGAGTGATCTCCTGCTTGATCTGGGAAAAGGCGTGTTGCTGTTCTGGGCCCCAGTGGAAATCGTTCTTCTTGCGGGTGACCAGGTAGAGAGGGCTCACAATCTGACTGTACTCAGGGATGTGCATCCTCCAAAAGCCTATGGCCCCTGGAAAGCTTGTGTTTCCTTCGGTGGAGACATGGTGGTGATCTTATTGATGACCACAGTGGGAATCTGACGCCGTCCATCTTGTCGTTTTACCCCCAGGAACTGGATCTCTCAGGCAGGTCCCTTGACTTTGCTCTTCTTGATGGCAAAACTGACTTCCAGGAGAATCTGGATGATCTTCTCTCCTTTCTCAAAGATTTCAACTGCTGTGTTTCCCCACACAATGATGTCATCAATGTACTGTAGATGATCTGGAGCCTCACCCTTTTCCAGTGCAGCCTGGATCAGCCCATGGCACATAGTGGGGCTCTGCTTCCACCCCTGGGGCAGTTGGTTCCAGGTGTACTGCACCCCCCTCCAGGTGAAAGCAAACTGGAGTCTGCATTCTGCAGCCAGAGGAATGGAGAAAAATGCATTGGCAATGTCAATAGTCGCGTACCACCTCACTGCCTTGGACTCCAGCTCATACTGGAGCTCCAACATGTCTGGCATGGCAGCACTCAGTGGTGGTGTCACTTCATTCAATGCATGATAGTCCACAGTCAATCTCCACTCTCATTCAGACTTGTGCACAGGCCAAATGGGACTGTTGAAGGCTGAGTGGGTTTTGCTGACCACCCCTTGGCTCTCCAGCTCATGGATGGGGATCACAGCATCTCAAGTCGTTCTATACTGCCGGCGGTGCACTACCGAAGTGGCAATTGGTACCTGTTGATCTTCCCCCTTCAGAACTCCTACTGTCAATGGATCCTCGGACAGTCCAGGCAAGGTATTCAATTGTTGGATGCCCTCTGTCACTACAGCTGCCACCCCAAATGCCCACCTGAGTCCTTTCGGGTCTTTGAAATACCCACTTTAGAGGTAATCTATGCCCAAAATGCATGGGGCCTCTGGGCAGTCACAATGGGGTGTTTCTTCCATTCATTTCCAGTCAGGCTCACCTCTGCTTCCACCACAGTGAAGTCTTGTGATCCCCCTGCCACGCCAGCGATAGGGACAGACTCTGCCCCTACATGTCTTGATGGAAGTAATGTACATTGTGCACCTGTATCAACCAAAGCCTCATATTCTTGTGGTTCAGATGTGCCAGGCCAACGAATCCACACAGTCCAATGAACACGATTTTCCCTAGCCTCTACCTGGCTCGAGGCAGGGCCCCTCTAAGCCTGGTTATCCTTCTTTCCTTGGGCATATGTCTTAGAAGTTCCTTCAAGGGGCTTGGACATGCCATCATCACACTTGGCTGTTCGGCTACGGGCAACTGGAGCTGCTTCCCTTCTAGGGAAGGCTTCCTCTCTGAGTCTTGCCTTCCTTCAATTCACGCACCCGTTGTGCCAAAGCAGCAGTAGATTTTCCATCCCATCTCCTCATGTTTTCTCTGTGATCACGCAGGAAGAACCACAACTCAGCTCCAGGGGTGTACCCTCTCTCCCTGTCTGGGGAATGTCTGCGTTGGGTACCAGAACCTCTAATCTGCACTGCTGAGATTTGGAGAAGGTCCTCTCTAATCTCCTCCCCAAGTTTCTTATGATTCTCCTCTATCTTATCTTCTAGTTTCTGGAGCTGTGTTTCCACCGCTGCAATTCTGGCAAGTGTTGGGCCATGCACAGCATCTGCATATGCTCGAAGCTTCTTTGCTATATCAAGTACAGTCTCCCCTGTGTCCTCCTGCTTCATTACTGCTAAAGCAGAAGCATATTCTAATGGCCCCAGTCATAGAAGTTTTCGCCACATCACAGATGTGCACGGTACCAAGTCTGGGTTCCTAATATTTATGTCATCTGAGAAGACCATCTCTGCCACTGCCATTTCCCTCAAGCCTTGAATTCCTTGTTCTATGGTGTTCCATGGGGTTTGCTGCATATAAAGATCATCTGCACACAGGTATCTTTCTGCCACACTTCCAAGCACCCGTACCCAGAGACTGCGTGCATTAGCCTCTCTCATCATCTCTTGGTCAATGACTGGATCAAGTGACAGGGATCCCAAATGCCTCGCTTCAGTGCCGTCCAGAATTGTAGCCTCGCCTGCAGCATCCTGAAGACGGACTAGCCAGCTAATTCTAGATTCATCAGGTTGTTGCCTGTAATCCCTTCTTAGGCCCCAAAGGTCCTTCAGGGAAAAGGAATCAATATTGGATTCTGATCCTGTGCCAGATGCTTTGGCCTCTGATCTTGGTGAAGGTCCTTCTCCTGGGTCATCATCATCCACTGATCGATTGGTTTTGTGGGTGTGCTTCTTTGCTGGAGCAGCTCCTAGAGGCTCAGGCTTACTGTCTGGTTTAGGTGCCACCTCAGGCTCAGGTTCTAGCTTAGCTGCTGGCTTCACAACTGGGGTGCTGGCTGCAGACTGAGTGACTGGGGTAGCTGTTGAGTTACGTTCCTGCCCCCCTGCCTCTATCTGCTGCCCTACAGTATCCAGCAGTGTGAGATAGGCATATGCCAGGGCCCAGCTTACTGCAATGATCTTTTCCCCCTTAGAGTCATCATGATACTTCTCTTTCAGGTATTTCCCTACCTTGGCTGGATTCTGAATTCGTTCACGTGGGAAGTCCCAGACTATGGGGTCAGAAAATTCCTTCAGGAGTTGGCCCATATCCTCCCATTCCCCACACCACTCAGGCTTTTCTGCGCCTGGGTCAGGGGTTTCATCCGCCCCTCTAGAAATCTCAGCCCTCATTCTAGAGAAACTGCAGGCTGTAGAGAGGAAGCTAACCAGATTAAACACCAGAAAGATTGTCTCTTTAACACTTAGGGGAAACTGAACATGCTCCAACAGTGATGTAACAGATGTAGAGGAGAAGAAGGAAATAAGAGACTCCAACACTTCATCCCCTGCTTCTCCTCCAACAAACAGGGTAAATAACCATAACCATGAACCATACATACCTGGAATAGATTCCAGCACCTTTATAAACTTCCTACAAATCATTACCACCAAATCGAGGCCAATAGCTACTCTAGTCCGTGTCCCTCTGCAGTAAAAACTACATATCTGGGAATTCAGGGCCATTTCTGGCTATGAGAATAAACCTAGGGACTGCAAAGGTATTAGGACCTCAAAGAAGCCCAGGGACCCAAAACACATCAAGGCCCCCACCCTGAGAGACACGAATTCAAACAACATAGTTACTAATTGCTTTATACCAATAAAAAGTACTTGCAACCAGAAATACAATCAGTACAGTGTTTTTTCCACTCTCTCTGCACCCACGTTTGGGTGCCAGAAAGTTGTGATGGTTTAAAGCCAATTTGGAAGGAGAACTCCTAGGGAAAACCCTACCCCCGCTCGCCCAACCAGTTTGGGAGAAAACACCTCAGAGAGAAAATGGAAAGAAACTGTTTGCTAGACCAGCAAAGCACTCCCCCCGCACAAATAAATTGAACAATACCAGATGATGAATTAAGGAAAACAAAGTCCCTCCTGTAGGTGATTTCTGCTCTCAGTTCTTTCCAGTGCTGGTGGATGTTGCTGCGACGCATAGATCGCGGTGGGTCGAGGTGCCAGCTCCCCCGGCACCCCCTGGGTCCTCAGTCTGGGGGGAGGTTTGAACAGTCCCAAAAAAAACAGGCAGAAAAAAAAAGGGAAAAGAAAAAAAAAGAAAATAGAAAAAAAAAAAAAAGGAAAAGGAGAAATGCAAAGCTTCTCAGCCCTAACTAAGCTACACTACAAAGCAAAAGCAAAGAAAAAGTGAGTGCTGAAAAAAAAAAAAAAAAAAAAAAAAGCCTGCTGTCTGGTGCCAGTGACTCACACTCTTCAAGGCCAGTCTGAGAGGTTTCTGAAAACAAATTGTGCACTCTTCTCCTCATTTACTCTCAGATCCAAATTAAAGGTACAGCATGCAATATCCAACTTAAACCCAACAGATGACTGGGGATACATTGCAACGTCACCCCAGGACAATTCCCTTCCAGGAGCCCAATGCCTGGCTGGGGCTCCAGGTCAGGGGCTCCTTGAGCAGCTGCCCCAGAACCTCCGCCAGGGTCTCCCAGCACTGCCGGAGCCGCTCGGCCTGGGGTCCCCAAAGCCCTCAGCAAGCCCCAAGTCCCTCCCAGGAACCCTCAATTCCCTCACACCCAGCATCCCCCACAGCTCCTCCAAGTTCCCCCCACGGCACCAGCCATGGCCATGTCCCCACATGGCACTGGCCATGTCCCACCATGGCCTCACCCATGGCTGTGTCCCCACCAGGTTTCCATCCCTGTCATTGTCCCCCACATCTCCATCTGAGCCCGTGTCCCCCTGTGTCCCCAGGAACAGCCCCCTCCATGACCATGTGTCCCTATGTCACTCTCCATGTCTATGTCCTTGTGTGTTCTCACCCATGTTTTAGTTCAATGTCCTCATTTTTACCCAAGTGTGGGATTTTTTTTAAGAGGATGAACAGAAATGAGAAGGAAATGAAGGCCAAAAGAAAACGATTTCAGTGTCCATGCTAGCTGAGGATCCACATGCTTGGGTGGGAGGAAAGAAACTTTTCTGGAGAGGATTCCACCCCACTGTCTCCAAAACCTTGATCTTGGCCCCAGTTCATCACCATTTGGCTGCGGAACACACCATCGGACAATAGGAACTTAAAATTGTGGAACCCCTGACGTTGGAAAAGACCTCCAAGACCATCCAGGATTCCTTGATGCCCCAGAAGATAGAATTAAACACAAAAGATTTTCTGGGGTTGAAAGTCAACAAATCCACTCTCCCCAAAGAAATTCCCAGTGTTTGTCTGTGTCCCAATGGATGTTCCTGCCCCTGCGTTCATCCAGGTGCCCACGGGGAGACAGGAAGATGTGGAGCTCCCCCAGGCAGGTGTCTTCCCAACAGGAATCACCAGGGCTCTGCCCAACGGGGGTCACCGGGGATCATCCAACGCCGATTCTCCCACAGGGGATGGAGCTGGAGCAGCGCACGAAGCTCTTCCCGCTCTCAGGGCACTCCCAGGCCTTCCCTTAGTGGTGCCTCCGTTGGTGTTTGGTCAAGTGAGACCTGCTGGAGAAGCTCTTCCCACACTCAGGACACTTGTAGGGCCTCTCCCCGGTGTGGATGCGCCGATGGAGAGTGAGGGTGGAGTTTTGGTTGAAGCCCTTCCCGCAGTCAGGGCAGCGGAAGGGCCTCTCCTCTGTGTGAATCCGCTGATGTCTGAGGAGATCAGAGCTGGTCTGAAACCTCTTCCCACACTCAGGACACTCATAGGGCCTCTCCCCGGTGTGGATGAGCTGGTGTTTTCTCAGGCTGGAGCTGTATCCAAATCCCTTCCCACATTCCAAGCAGGTGTAGGGCCCTTCCCCAGTGTGGATCACCTGGTGCCGGATCAGCTCATAGCTTACTCTGAAGCTCTTCCCACATTCCCCACACTCGTAGGGCTTTTCCCCAGTGTGGGTCATCTGGTGTTGTCTAAGATTGCTCTTCCAGCTGAAGCTCATCCCACATTCCCCACACTTATAGGGCCGTTCCCCAGTATGGATCACCTGGTGCTGGATCAGGGAGGCCTTCGCACTGAAGCACTTCCCACACTCCACACACTCATAGGGCTGTTCTCCAGTGTGGATTCCCTGGTGCTTGATCAGGGAGGCCTTCTCACTGAAACTCTTCCCACATTCCCCACACTCATAGGACTTTTCCCCAGTGTGGATCCTCTGGTGTTTCCTAAGATTGCCCTTCCAGCTGAAGCTCATCCCACACTCCCCACACACATAGGGCCGTTCCCCAGTGTGGATCACCTGGTGCTGGATCAGGTCTGAGCTATCTCTGAAGCTCTTCCCACATTCCCCACACTTGTAGGGCTTTTCCCCAGTGTGGATCCTCTGGTGTTTCCTAAGATTGCCCTTCCGGATGAAACTCATCCCACATTCCCCACACTCATAGGGCCGTTCCCCAGTGTGGATCACCTGGTGCTGGATCAGGTGGCTCTTCTGACTGAAGCTCATCCCACACTCCCCACACTCATAGGGCCGTTCCCCAGTGTGGATCCTCTGGTGCCGGATCAGGCGGCACCTGTAGCTGAAGCCCTTCCCACACTCCAAGCACTTGTGGGGCTTCTCCCCTCCATCAGGCTTCTCCTCCAGCTCTGAGCTCTGGCTGGATCTCTGGCCGCCCTCCTGGCACAGGGGGGGTCTTTCCTCCTCGCAGCTCCCTGGGCTGGGTTTGCAGCTCCTCCTCCTGCGGGATCTCTGGGGCTCTTCCTCCTCCTCCATCCGGACACTCCTTGGGAATGAAAAATCCTGGTTTGGGGAAAAAACAAGAGAAGAGAATTTTAGGCTGGGGGTTCCTCCTTGCCCAAGTTGCTCTCATGAAATCACTGGGAATCTTGTGTCTGTAAGAACTTCCAAAACACCACAATTCACCCCAAAAAGTCCTCCAAACATCAAGACACAGATCAAAAACTCCCCAAACATCAAGACTCAGACAAAACCTCTTCTAAAATATAAAGATTCAGCCCCTTGCAAAAACCCAAAGCACCAACATTTAGCCCAATAAAGATCAGAAACACCAAGTTTCACTCCCAGGAAAATCCTGGATCCCCCTCCCTGGTCACCTGCTGCATGTGGGGGGGCAATGCTCCTGGGGCTGGGGGAGGCTGCAAATCCACGGGGGGGTGGAACCTTGTGCTGCCTCCTCTTCCTGCTCCTGCTCCTCCTCCTGTGTCCCTACTCTTCCTCACACTCCTCTTCCTCCTACTGTTCCTCCTTCTCCTGCACAATCTCACCTTCTCCTCCCAAGTGTATCCTTTGACCATTTTATTCTTCATCCCTGCTTCTCCTTCCCTTTTCCTCCTGCCCCCAGGATTGACTGGGGACCCGAGAGTGTCCAGGAGACAGATGAGTGACAGATCGGGGGGGCTGGGAAGAGTCAGCAGGGAAAGAGCACTGAAAATCTCATCAGGGAGGACACTGGGATCTTCAGGGAGTAAACAGGGCAGGGCATCCATGCAGGGTGGAAAAGGGAAAGCCAGGAAGGGGTCCTGGCAAAAGGGAGGATGATCCCAAAATATCTCTGAAGGGTCCCTTGGGAGAATGTCCAGGCAGTTTGCACATTCTCCCAGAGGTAATTAAGGACATGGACACCCACGGGGGCAATTAGGGAAGTCAAGGAGCGATTTGGACAACAGGGGATGGATGGTGTTGGTGTGCTGGGAAGGGAAAGGGTGAAGGGGCACAGCAGCTGTCAGAGGATGAGCACCCACAGGCACTCAGGGAGGCTGCAGGAGGGGCAGAAGAAGCCCCTGCAGCACTTGGTCACAAAGGCACAGCAGGGGAAGGCAAGAAGGGAGGAGGAATAGGCCAAGGGGAAGGCAAAGGCCATGGCAGAGTTTCTACAGCTCCTGAGGGATCAAGCCCAGGGCCCAAGGGGGCCCCAGCACCCAGGGCACCGGCTCGGCCACAAACACCTGGCAGAGGCATTGCCCTCCTGGGCAGGGGAGAGCCGACCCAAACAGCCCCTGGCAAGGAATCAGGCTTCCAGCTGCAGGACACAAGGACACTACAAGCAATAATTACATTACAAGCTGTCCTCCAAACAAGAACCAAGCAGAGAGATCCAGCCCCTCAGACTGGCCCACCAATCTACTCAAACCAAGAACACAACATTTCACCATGAGATGGGATCAGATTATCCATGAGCAGAAGGAGGAGCACAGTGTGGAAAATTAAATGTCTCAAGATGCTGTTGGCAAAGAGATGACAACAGGAAAGTGGGGAAACAGAGAACAAAGGAAATAAGAAAGCAGCTCATGTTCCGGCCCAAACATGGAAAGGATGGGAATAGGACACGGTTTCAGGGTTCCCTGGCACACCATGGGTTAAACGAATGCTCTTCCTCCTCTCCTGTGCTACAGCAACTCTCATCTTTGGGCCATGCAGGACACCTTGCTGAGTGCAGCTCATTCAGCAGCTGAGCAAGGGGATGCAGGTGGCAGCCAGGCCTCCTGAGCCACAAACGGCTACAAAAGGACAGGGAATTGTTGAAAATGACCCGAGAATATTGCCTTTCACATTTGGGTGTTGCTCTTTATCTGTGGTTATTGATTGTAAGCACAGTGCAGTTTAGAATCCCTTTGAGCTGCTTGCTAATTTAACCTCATTGCTCATTTGAAGTCTGCACCGTGTAACTCATGGAAGCAGCAGTGAGATGAGTATTTGATGTTGATGTAGACACCTGACAGCTTCTAGAACTGAGAATGGGATGAATGCATTGTACTGTAGGCCTTGGCAAAACAGAAAATGGTCAAATACTTGTGTGTAACCCAGAAAACTGTATAAAGCAATCAGGTTGTTTCCCACAGCTGCTGACTGACCTCCCCAAGGGATGAGATAAGGGCCACACAAACCGGAGCAGTAGAGAAGAATGAGAGAAGAGTTTGTGAACTGTTCCCTATCAGGGAAGTGTGAAACAACAGGATGAGGCCACAAGAAGAAATAAAAGAGATTGGCCTGATCTGCAGGATGTGATGTAGATAAGCCAGAGCAGAAAACCAAAACAAAGAAAAGATCCTATAATATCAAAAGTTGCCAGGAATGTTTGAACACAGCATGAAACTCATGAATATGTACGGCCTCAGTAAAGGAACAGCAGGTAGATAAGGCTGCCTTGATGTGCAGGGTGTTCCTTGGCTGATGGCCAGGAACACGCCAGCGCTGGACACTGTCCTAGCTTTTCCCTTACTGGAGTTTTGGAAAATATCCTAAGTCTGAATTTTCGTATTTGCAGAATTGAGCTCACTGACAATAATCCCAAAACCAAAGAGGAACCAGGAAGAAAAAACAGAGTCAGTGAGTGAATCTGCTTGGAGATTGGGCTGGGGACTTGGACATAAGGAAGGAACGAGAGAAACTCATCAGTTTCACAAAATGTTACTCATTGCCACGGACTGCTGCTGAGCAAAGATCCTGCTGAATTCCTGAACATGGAGAAGAAGAACAAAGACTGAACAGAGCCGTGAATATCGGATGTTATAGAAAAGGGGGGTGCATATTACCGAGGACATGCAGCAGGCGGATCGGGAGTCTGAACTTTCCAAGGACCTTTGCCACTGGCGAAAAGGGAGAGGGAGATGCAGAAGGGAAAATCAGGATAAAAAGGAGGCTGCGTACTACAACAACTGGAGACACCGCATGGCAAATGCCGCATGGCCTCTCCCTTTGTTCATGAATAAAGTCACTTTTACAGGACTCCTCTGTCTCCTTCGGGGACAGAAACCTCTGGCGATGCCAATTTTCCCGCACAGGCCCGGGGACAGCGCAGCCACCTCCGTCCTACCCACAGGAACCGGGACGAGCCAGCGCTGCTCCGGCCCCGGCTCCTGCCCAGGCACCCGCGGGAAGGAGACCGCGGGCAGCCGCTCCCGCAGCGCCCTCAGGGCACGGGGAACACGGCGCGGACACGGCACAACCGAGCCACAGCCAGAGCCCCCTGCCGCCCCCTCCGCCCGCAGCCAGCCCCGAGCCCCGGCACAACCCAGCGCGGCTCCCACCTGCGCCGGGGCCGCCTCCGAGCTCCGGGGCCGCCTCCGAGCTCCGCCGCCGCTTCATCGGGCCCCGGCCGCTGCCGCCGCTCCCAGGCCAGCACTGACGCTCCGAAAATGGCGCCCCTACAAAGTCAGGGCCGCCCTTCTCCCCGCTCTGCCCAATCAGCGCGCAGCGACAGCCAGAAGTGACGGCAGAGTCAGCCAATGGCAGCGAACCAGGGGCGGGCTCTGCACACGGCACAGTGAACCCACCCCAATGTCACCCCTCTGTGGGCGTGGCTACGAGACCGATCTCCGTTGATTGACAGGCTCCGCAGAGCGGCGGCCCCGGGGGGTGGAGCCAGCCCGGCCCCGGCAGGGCCCAGCGCGGGACGGGGGCGCCCGGGAAGCGGAACAGGGGCTGTGCTTGTCCCCGCTCTGCCCAATCAGCGCACGAGGTCGAAGAGTGACGGCAGAACCAGCCAATCCCGAGGAGCACCGGACTCTGCCCACAGCAGGAACTCACCTCCCTTTCGCTGAATTCCGGCATTGCTCGGAAACCTCGGCTGAGGAGCGGCCCCGGCGCAGGTGGGAGCCGCGCTGGGTTGTGCCGGGGCTCGGGGCTGGCTGCGGGCGGAGGGGGCGGCAGGGGGCTCTGGCTGTGGCTCGGTTGTGCCGTGTCCGCGCCGTGTTCCCCGTGCCCTGAGGGCGCTGCGGGAGCGGCTGCCCGCGGTCTCCTTCCCGCGGGTGCCTGGGCAGGAGCCGGGGCCGGAGCAGCGCTGGCTCGTCCCGGTTCCTGTGGGTAGGACGGAGGTGGCTGCGCTGTCCCCGGGCCTGTGCGGGAAAATGGGCATCGCCCGAGGTTTCTGTCCCCGAAGGAGCCAGAGGAGTCCTGTAAAAGTGACTTTATTCATGAACAAAGGGAGAGGCCATGCGGCATTTGCCATGCGGTCTCTTCAATTGTTGTAGTAGGCAGCCTCTTTTTTAAATTATTTTATTAACTGTTTACACGTTCAAGTGTCACCTTTAAAAGTCTTCTAGTTTTGTAAAGTGAAACCTAAAGGTGAACTTTGAAAAACACATATACCGCAATTTTGAGATTACTAAGTGCCACACACAAACACACACAAAAACATTCCACAGCAAAGAAGGTTTTTCTCCTCCTTCTCCTAAGACTACAAATTGATTCTCACACCCCTGGCCCAAATCTAAATTACTGTGTAAAAGTAGGATTATTTCAAAAAATTATTCTAATGGTGTTGTCACGGGAATTGCAGGAAAACCCAAAACTCTCCAACAATATCTTTAGTGTTGGAGAGTCAAGGCATTACTTGATTCTGGCCAGGATGGGCAACAGAAATCATTTCATCCACACATAGCCCAGTGTGCAGAGAAAATCATTCCATGACATCTGAGTTTTACTGGGTTTTTCCTAAACATTTTACAGTCTGAACCCGTAGAAATCCCTTGGTTTGATGTTCATTGCTTCCAAGTTGCTGAGATCTCAGGATTTGATTTCCTGTTGGACCCGGATTCCTTTGCCTCTGATGGTAATTAGGTCTGCACTCCTGGATTTCCTTCTCAGCCTTTTCCAGCCCAGGTGTCTGCAGTTCTTCCAGGGGCAGTGTCTGGGGTGGGTGTTGGTTGCTGTTTGCTGATGGTCGTTGATGTTTTGTTGATGGTCGTTCTCTCTGTGGGGATCTTTTTGGCTCTTCCCAGTCTGGTGAGATGTTCAACTCATCTCTGCTGAGTGGTGTAACATCCCTTCAAATAAAACCTTTAAAATTCCTTCCCCCGGGGCAAAGGCCAACCGAGGCTGAGTGGAGAAATCAAATAAAAAGCAATTTTAAAGTCGGTGTATTTTCCACCCATCTAACCCCACCCAGCCCAGTGTGTGAGTCTGGCTGAGCCCCAGAGTGGAATTCTCCCGGTGTCTCCCCAGCCCCTGTGGCAGTGCAGGCACAGAAAGCCCTGAAGCTGCAGCAGTGGCAGCAAGGATTGGCCCGCAGTGCCCGGAGATGCCAAGGGAGGGTGCCCAGGCAGAGCATTCCAGCAGAGGATCTGTGGGCAGGCACAGGGGCTTCCCCCGCTGTGGAGCCCTGGCTGCTGCTCCCTTGCCTTCAGTGCAGGCTCAGTCGTGGCCTGTTTGACATTCACAGGTAATTCCAGTTCCTTTGCTGAGCCTGCAAGAGCCATGGCTGGGGCATCAATCCTTTTGGTTTTTTATTTTCTCCAGCTTTGTTCTCTTTCTCGTGTCCATAGCATAACAGTGAGGCTGTCTGGGGTTACAAAGTCACACAATGTTCTGGCTGGAGCAGAGAATCCTCAGTCCAGGTCCTGCAATTCCCTGTTAATCCTCAGAATTGTCACAGCTCCTCTTTAGTCCTTCGTAAGGTTACTTCTGAGATTCCTTGGATCTTCTCTGGGTAAATACACCAGAAAACTTCAGCCAAAATATGTCCCAAATATCTAATCTTTTTCTTGACCACTTCTGCTTTTTTATCAAATACTCCAACATGCTTTTTACCCTAAAACTGAGCCATTTCACAGAGGCTTCTTCTACCACTTCTTCTTGTCCTCCTGCCTGGAGAAAGTCATCCACACCCTGCATTAACCCAGTCCCTGGGGGTGAGGTAAATTCTTTTGATGATTTCTGCAAGACTGTCCCCAATAAGGCTGGTGCTTCCCTGCATCCCTGCAGCAGGACCGTCCATGTCTTTCCCATTTTCCCTTCTTCCTCTTGTTCCCACTCCAAGGCCAAACCCTGTTCACCATCCTGTGTGAGTGGGCATCCCCAGAAAGCATCTTTTCCATCAAGGGCTGAATGGGAGCAGTGTGAGGAGGGAACCTGATTCCAGATGGTGTCAGGATCTGAGACTGTGGGGTGCCTGGGTTTCAGAATCTCGTTTATTGTTCTTAGGTCCTGCACCATTCCATGGATTCCATCTGATTTCTTGTCTGGCAGCACAGGAGCATTACAGGGAGAGACCCCTGGCTTCAAAAGCCCTGCCTTTCCCAGGGGCTGAATACCAGGCTGTGAACCCTTCCTTCCCTCCCTTGGAATAGGGGATTGCTTTTAGACCCCACTTGTCCTGGTTGCTTCAGAGGAATTTGGAGAGGCTGGGGATCTGATTTTCCCAATTTCCCTGGGGCTGCCCACACTTCTGGGTTCACTTCAGCCCAGGCCTTGCCAGACATTTGTCACCAAGGTACAGGAGAACTAGCCTGTGTATCATCTTTGACAATATTAATTTGCATTCCCAATTTAGCCATCAAATCCCTTCCCAGTAAATGACAATCACATTTAGGAGCAAATGAAAATTCCTGCATTTCCAACACATCCCCCACATCTGCTAAGAGTGGTTGAATAAAACACAGCTGCTCATCTTTCCCACTTATCCCCTGAATAATCAAAGACATTTTTGGCCTTTTCCCCCCTTAGGTGTGAGATTGAGAGTGGATGGAGAGGCCCCTGTGTCTGTGAGGAAAGGCCTCCTGTCGATGCAGAGCCACCCTGAATGTTCTCAAGGGCTCCAGTGCGGTGGGTCCCTGGTGTGCTGGGAGCTCTGTCACCCCTCCCAATCCATGTCCCTGCAGGGGTGGACTTGCTGCTGGTGAGGGTGCTGCTGTCTGTGCTTGCAGTGTCCTTGTGGCCTGCAGCTGGAAGCCTGATTCCTTGCCAGGGGCTGTTTGGGTCGGCTCTCCCTTGCCCAGGAGGGCAATGCCTCTGCCAGGTCCTTGTGGCCGAGCCGGTGCCCTGGGTGCTTGGGCCCCCTTGGGCCCTGGGCTTGATCCCTCAGGGGCTGTAGAAACTCTGCCATGGCCTTTGCCTTCCCTTGGCCTTTTCCTCATCCCTTCTTGCCTTCCCCTGCTGTGCCTTTGTGACCAAGTGCTGCAGGGGCTTCTTGTGCCCCTCCTGCAGCCCCCCTGAGTGCCTGTGGGTGCTCATCCTCTGACAGCTGCTGAGCCCCTTCACCCTTTCCCTTCCCAGCACACCAACACCATCCATCCCCTGTTGTTCAAATCCCTTCTTGACTTCCCTAATTGCCCTCGTGGGTGTCCATGTCCTTAATTACCTCTGGGAGAATGTGCAAACTGCCTGGACATTCTCCCAAGGGACCCTTCAGAGATATTTTGGGATCATCCTCCCTTTTGCCAGGACCCCTTCCTGGCTTTCCCTTTTCCACCCTACATGGATGCCCTGCCCTGTTTACTCCCTGAAGATCCCAGTGTCCTCCCTGATGAGATTTTCAGTGCTCTCTCCCTGCTGACTCTTCCCAGCCCCCCCTGATCTGTCACTCGTCTTTCTCCTGAACACTCTCGGGTCCCCAGTCAATCCTGGGGGCAGGAGGAGAAGGGAAGGAGAAGCAGGGATGAAGAATAAAATGGTCAAAGGATGCATGTGGGAGGAGAAGGTGGGATTGTGCAGGAGAAGGAGGAACAGTAGGAGGAAGAGGAGTGTGAGGAAGAGTAGGGACACAGGAGGAGGAGGAGCAGGAAGAGGAAGCAGCACAAGGTTCCACCCCTCCCTGGATCTGCAGCCTCCCCCAGCCCTGGGAGCATTGCCCCCCGACATGCAGCAGGTGACCAGGGAGGGGGATCCAGGATTTTCCTGGGAGTGAATCTTGGTGTTTCTGAGCTTTATTGGGCTAAATGTTTGGCCTTTTGGTTTTTGCAAGGGGGTGAACGTTTATGTTTTAGAAGAGGTTTTGGCTGATTCTTGATTTTGGGGAGTTTTTGATCTGTGTCTTGATGTTTGGAGGACTTTTGGGCTGAATCTTTCTGTTTTGGTCTTACAAACACAAGGTGCCCAATGATTTCCTGAGATGAGCTTGGGCAAGGAGGAACACCCAGCCTAATACGCTCTACTCTTGTTTTTTCCCCAAACCAGGATTTTTCATTCCCAAGGAGTGTCCGGATGGAGGAGGAGGAAAAGCCCGGGAGCTCTTGCAGGAGGAGGGGCTGCAAACCCAGCCCAGGGAGCTGCGAGGAGGAAAGACCCCCCCTGTGCCAGGAGGGTGGCCGGAGATCCAGCCAGAGATCAGAGCTGGAGGGGAAGCCTGATGGAGGGGAGAAGCCCCACAGATGCTTGGAATGTGGGAAGGGCTTCAGGTACAGGTGCCAGCTGATCCAGCACCAGAGGATCCACAATGGGGAACGGCCCTTTGAGTGTGGGGAGTGTGGGAAGAGCTTCAGGTACAGCTCCCACCTGGTACTACACCAGATGATCCACACAGGAGAAAAGCCCTATGAGTGTGGGGAGTGTGGGATGAGCTTCAGCTGCAAGGGCCATCTTAGGCAACACCAGATGATCCACACTGGGGAAAAGCCCTACAAGTGTGGGGAATGTGGGAAGAGCTTCAGAGATAGCTCAAACCTGATCCAGCACCAGGTGATCCACACTGGGGAACAGCCCTACACCTGCTTGGAATGTGGGAAGGGCTTTGGATACAGGTCCAGCCTGAGAAACCACCAGCTCATCCACACTGGGGAGCGGCCCTACGAGTGTCCTGAGTGTGGGAAGAGGTTTCTAACCAGCTCTGATTGCCTGAAACATCAGCGGATTCACACGGAGGAGAGGCCCTTCCGCTGCCCCGACTGCGGGAAGGGCTTCAAGCACAGCTCTGACCTCATCAGGCATCGGCGCATCCACACTGGGGAGAGGCCCTACGAGTGTCCTGAGTGTGGGAAGAGCTTCTCACAGAGCTCTCACTTGACCCTACACCAGCAGAGGCATAACTAAGGGAAGCCCTGGGAGTGCCCTGAGAGCGGGAAGAGCTTCGTGCGCTGCTCCAGCTCCATCCCCCGTGGGATTGGGTGATCCCCTGGCGTTGGATGATCCTCAGTGACCCCCATTGGGGGCGGCCGTGGTGATCTATGGTCCTGGTGATCCCTGTTGGGAAGACACCTGGCTGAGGGGGCTCCACATCTTCCTGTCTCCCCGTGGGCACCTGGATGAACGCAGGGGCAGGAACATCCATTGGTACACAGACAGACACTGGGAATTCCTTGAGGAGAGTGGTTTTGTTGACTTTCACCCCCAGAAAATCTTTTGTGTCCTATCCTATGTTCTGGGCCCTCAAGGAATCCTGGCTGGTCTTGGAGGTCTTTTCCAATATTAGGGATTCCACAATTTTGATTTCCTGTTGCTCAAGTGTGCCTAGTGTGATGTTATGATGTTTATATCCCCAAGTTGCTGATGGGTTTATGCTGGATATTACACTCTGTACCTTTAATATTGGCTCTGAAAGTAAAAAGCTGGGGAGAAGTGCACGGTTTGTTTTCAGAAACCTTCCCCCTCCGGAATGGCCTTGAGAGTTCAAGTCAATAACACAGAGACATGAGATGGAGAGGGGTTCTTTTCCCTCTCTCTTTCTCTTTTTAGTTAGTTCGTGAATCTGGCTAAGGCGGAGAAGCTTTGGTTTTCTTTTTCCTCTTTTTTTGGTTTTTTTTCCCTTTTTTTTTGCCTTTTTTTGGAACTGTTCAAGCCTCCCCAGGCTGAGGACCCAGGGGAGCACCAGCGGGAGCTTGCACGTGGGACCCACCAAGATCCACCATGCACAGCAACTTTTCCCAGCACCAGAGGGACTGAGAGCAGAGCAACCACCTACAGGAAGGACTTCTTTTCTAATTTGTCATCTCTCCAGAGCAGCACAAAATTCTTGTCATCTGGTATTGTTCAGTTTATTGTGCTGGGGAGTGCTTTGCTGGTTTAATAAACAGGTATCTTTCCACTTCTCTCTGAGGAGGTTTCGCCCAAACCAGTTGGGGGAGGAGAGGGAGGGCCCCTTAGGACGTTTTCTCTAAATTTGCCCTAAACCACTACACATCTCTTGCTTATCTCATGGTCTTTATGACCCCATGGTTAAGTCATGGTCACCTCATGGTCACCTGATTGTCATTGTCACCTCATGACCTTCATCACTACATGGTCATGGTCATGAAATGCTTGTGGTCATCAAATGGTCATGGTCATCTCGTGGTCAACTCACAGTCACAGTCATAGCTGTGTCATGGTCATTTCCTGAGCACCATCATCTCATGTTCATGGTCGTCTCCTAATCACAATCACCTCATGCTCCTGGTCCTCTCATGGACACAATCTCAAGCTCCTGGCTGTGTCATGGTACTTTGATGTTCACAGTCTTCTCATGGCCATGATGACCTCATGGCCATGGTTGTGTCATGTTCATCTCATGGTCAGCTCATGATCTCAATCACCTCATAGCTGTGACATGATAATCTGATGTCACAGCCCTCTCATGGTCATGATCATCTCCTGGGCAGGGTCACAGTCACGGTCATCGCATGGTCATGATCATCTCATAGTATCTAGGTTTGAATGACAGGTGTCTGCTGAGGAAGGAGGAGCCTCCCTTGGAACGGAGAATTCAAACGCACTTCCTGTGAATTATTATAATTTTGAAAATTCAGGGGCTCTCAGGCACAGGTATGGGGACAGGAATCACAGTTCTTTCCTGGTGTGTATAACCAGGCAAACAAACACCACCAACCACAGCATTGATAACAAACAGAACCAGGAGCCCAGGAACAGCTTCCCTGAGCGCGGCACTTTCCCCTGGGGTGCAGTTCCGGGCACAGCCGGCAGGGGCGCTGGTGGCTCCCGGTGGGCAGGGCAGGTGCGATGATCCCCCCGCGGCTGCAGGGGGCGCTGTGGCGCGGGCTCGGGGAGCGCGCGGTGATGGCGGCTTTGTCCGGGACGGGAAGGGATGGAGGAGAGGCTTTGCTTCACAGAGCCCTGGGGCTGCCCATCCCAGTGCCCCAGCAGGACTCTCGGCAGCAGCAAGCTGGGCCAGCAAGATGTCCCAGCAGGCAGGGGGTGTGGGGCTACAGTGCAGCGAAAGCTTGGAGCAGTGCTGAAGAAGCAGCAGGGCTGGGACAGCAGCAGCCCGGCTCCCAGCAGGGCAGAGAGGGTTGAGCTCAAGATCCCAGGCACTTGAGCAGAAGGGGATAGGTCCCTCTTTTAGTGAGGTGGGGGTTAATAAGTCCCAGATCAGTGGCTGCTCTTGCAGGCAAAGGCTCACCCCACAGCAGAAGAAAGCAGTACAGAGCTGGGTTCCAGCGGCAGCAGCGAATTCCCTTCCCCAAGCAGCAGCTCCGATTGTCCTCCCCCAAAGCCGAGAGAGAGAGAGAGAGCCAGCAGCTGCCCCAGCTCCGTCTTTTATCTGCCCAATTCTCATGGTATCTCTGCCCCTCGGAGACAAATTTCCAGATAATGTTGCATTGTGCCTTTAACATTACCCTAAGGTTTCCAAGGTGGGTTTGCTTTGGGGTTTCTCCCTCCCATGAATAGAATTACCTGGCCTATGCAAAGGGGTTTGATTTTAATATAAGGGGTCTCCTTGCCACCCCTGGAAAAATTCCAAGGAGGCCGTGGAAGGGATTGGCCAGAAGAGAAAAGGCCCACCCCTCCCCAAAGGTGATTTGACCCTTAGGCTGCCCTTCCACCCTCAGGTCACACCCCTCCCTCTCAGATTGGTCAGTTCATTGCCCTTCCCCCTTCTCCCTCTCCTGGGTAAAACTCGGGGAGAGCCACATGGTCTTTGTTCTGCCCTGCAAGTCACACTGTTCAGAAGTCCTGCAGGGACTGGAATAAACCTCTGGATGAAACTTCCATGCAGATCTGGTCTCCTATCTTCACTGATCATTCTGCCTTTCTGAGAGGGTCACACAGGATTTATCCTGCCACAGCTCATTGCCACACCCTGGGTCCGAGGCTGCCTGGAGCCTTGGGACAAGCCTGGACTTGCCTGAGTGGTCTGTGGTTGTAGCTGGCAGTGCAAAGAGAATATCCCTGTGGGACGAACCATGGAGTTGTTCTCCCAGCACGGCTACCACGGGATATCCCTGTCCCAAGCTGTGATTACTCACAGCTTTAAGATAAGAGAAGTGCAACCAGATGCCCTCCTCTCGCGAGCTTGGCAACTTATGGGGAAAAGTTCTGTAAATAAAAAGGAACAAAAGGAAAGAAACCTAACCTGCAACACACGGGCATGGTCACAGTCACAGTTACCACATGGTCATGGTCATCTCGTGATCATCTTGTGGTCAATTCATGGCCACAATCATTTCATGGTCATCTCAGGGTCATGGTTGTCTCATGGTCAACTCATGGCCACAGTCATATCATGGTCATGTCAGGATCATAGGTGAGTCATCATCATGGCCGTCTCATGGTCATTGTCATGGTCATCTCATGGTCATGGCCATCTCATGGTCATGTGTAGCAATGGAAATCAAAGACACACGGACCTCCTTGCTTGCTCCAAAGAAGATAATTTATTGTAACCAACCAAGCCTTTTTAAACTCAAAACTGAACCGAAACTTCATCAAACTTTACTGAAACAAGCACACATTGGCTGCCTGTCACTGCAGTGTCGCTGTTGATGGGTCCCTTCAGTCAGTCAGCTCTCCCATCATGTGGTGTCCACACATCTCCCCAAACAATCACTGCCTCATCTACGAGGTGACCACCAACCCACTCTCTGTCAGTCTGACCTGCAGCTGAACCCTTCCCAGAATGCTTTTTGGTGAATAAATGTGAATGGAAGTGAACAGGATTTAACAAAGGTGGAAAAGGCCCTTATTCTGCAAGGCTTTCCTTATTTCCCAGTTATGGTCAGCACCATCATCTTCTGGTCATGGTCATCTCATGGTCTTGATCACCACATACCCATGGTGTGTTGTGGTCATCTCATGGTCACCTCTTGGTTGAGATCATGTCATGGTCACAGTCATGGTCATCTCAATGCCTTCATCATTTCATTGCCATAGTGGTGTCATGGTAACAATTATCCCATGCTCATCTCATGGTCATGGCCATCTCATGGTCACAGTCATTTCCTGATCACCATCATCTTATGGTCATGGTCATCTCACTATAATGGTCATCTCCAGATTGTCACGTCATGGCCACCATCACATCAGGGTCACCTCAAGGCCATGGTTGTGCCATGGCCAATCCATGGTTATCTCTTGGTCCGAATCATCTCAGGGTCAGGGTTGTGGTTGTGTCATGGTCACAGTCATGGTCATCTCAGGGTTGTGTCACTCATGGTCACTCTCATCTCACAGCCATGGCTCAGGTCATGGCCATGGTCATGGCCAGGGAACCTCTCTGAGATCCCGAACCCTGATTTTGGGACACTCAAGGACCGTTGGGGACAATGAGGCGTGGCCTGACCCCTCCCCACATCCCACTGCCCCTCCAGGAGCCCAATCTGGCCAAACCTCTCCTGGGAACACCTTGGACATGGGACATGGAGCTGGAAATGAATCCCAAGGGATTGAGCCGGACGTGGCTGGCAAGTCCCCAACCTCCTCCTGGTGTCCCCAACCTGCTCCTGATGTCCCCAACCTGCTCCTGGTGTCTCCATTCCAGTCCTGGTGTCCCCATTCCCATTCATGTGTCCCCAACCCTGTCCCCATTTGAGGCGATGCCAGTGTTCTTCAGCCCAGCCAGCTCCTGGCACCGGCGCCAGGAGTGGGCTGCTCCCAGAAAGCCAGGCAATCCGGGCTGCAGCTGCAGGGCACAGCTGCTCTATAGCACAGGTGGCACGCGTTGAGGGCAGGGACGAGGAACAGGGAGAGGCCTTCTGTGTGATTTCCTAAGGTGTTTATTGCCCAGAGGGTCAGGGACAGAAAAAGGCACAGAACCTGGGCTTGCAGGGGCTTCTAAGTGGGGGAGGTCTTGGGAGAGGATACAATTTCCAACCAATCAGGGTGACATGGGGGAGGAACATAAGGCGGGGAGTCCAATGCACAGAGCAATGAAAGAACACAAGGGGAGGGAACAGTTTAAACCAACCACTGGGGCGTTGAAGGTTGGGGGATTGACAGGGAAGGGTCTGGAAGAAGGGGCAGGGTGAGGGAAGGATTGACAATTCTGTAGGAGAAGGGAAGGGCAGGTCGAGGGAAGACAGACAACCAGGGTAAAACCAACAATACAGGGGGAAAGGAACAATCCATTAGGGATAAAATATAGTATAACAATACAAAATGTGAGTGGTGTATAAAACTGACCATTAAAACTTAGCAGCAATTGGAAACACAATAAAAACACACCACAACATCTCCCTTGTTTTTGGTTAGAAAGGAGAGAGTGGGAGTACCAGAGTTAAAATAAATTAATGAAGGGCTTAGGTTCAATTACAGAGGGAATGGGGGTTGAATAAAGTAATACAGCCAATGGTTTGGGAGCATAGGGGTAGTATTTGTGTAGGATAAAGGGTAATCACTGTTAAGGAATACCTGGGTAGATAGCTGGGGAAGCTTCTCTAGAAAGGGGACGTCCCGATGCAGGAGCAATACCCAATGCAGAGGTTGGGCACATCGCAGAGAAGGAGCCTGACAAAGGAGTGGGAGTGGGGAAGGGTGAAGAAGGGGGTAGCTCAGGAAAACAAACTTAAGGGAAAACAGCTGACAAAACTGAAGCAACTTATTCAGGAACTCTAACAACACTTAAGATAGCAGACAACTTCAGCCAAAAGCTTCAGAAAGTCCTTTTGACTTGTTCTTCTGTTCTGTTCTGCCCGATGTTCAGCAGCAGTGTTTTGGCTGCCGTGATGGTGTCCTCAACTTGGATGCCCACTCAGCACAGCACACAGCAGCCCAGAACTCCTGGGGCTCAAGTGATCTGTTGAGCTCAGACTCCCTGGCAGCTGGGACTACAGGCCACTGCCACCGTGCCTGGACACTAATTTGACTGGGGTTGTTCCTCACTTTAAAAAGACGTAACTCATACGACAGAACAGATTATTTAAAATTTGCAGGTGATAAATACCTTAATGTTAAAATAATTGACTTACAGAAACAAACTCCAAAGCAGTAATGTAGAATAAAACAAAAATATTAACTGATGACAAGGAAAGCATATATGATCAAACAAACATGCTCTTAATACAAACTTAAGGGAATTTGAATGTAATGGATAATGATTTCAACCAGAAAAGGGGAAAAAACAACTTTGGAAGGCATCTTGGGGATTATTAACTGGGAAAGAGGGAGCGGATTGAGGGATCAGGGAAGGGTCCCTGACAGCCGGTGCCTTGCTGCCAGGGCAAAGGTGCTGAGGGGGCTGCGGGGAGCCAGGGAGACCAAGGCACTGCCGGCTGCCCTGTGCTGCGCGGGTTGCTCCACGCAGTCCTCGCAGCCTAGGGGGAAAGGGTGTAGGCCTGAGGGATGTGTTGACAGATCAGCACCCATCCCACCAACACAACAATAATCCGCCTGTGGCAAAATAAAGAACTTAAAAGAAAAGGGTCCCCAGACCACCCTCAACCTACCTCTCTATCTGGGCCACACACACCTTGCCCACTCTCCTTCCTTCCACACTTGGGGTTAAAACTCCGTACTATAGCTTGAAACTTACCTCAAAATCTGTCCTTAGGGGACTGAAACCCTTTGACATATAAATATTAACCCCCTCTTCTCATTTGTGAGCTCCTGACCCGGTCAGTGCCAGTCCGACGGGGTACTCACCACTCTGTTGGTCTCAGGAAACAGAAAGCCACAGAGAAGGTCCCTGCCCGGAAGCGATCCTCTTAGGTGCAAGAGGGTTGCTGCCTTCCCCCTGGGAGTACCACCAACCAAAAAGTGGAGTAATCGCCCAGGGGCACTGGTGCACCAAAGGACTCACACAGCCTCTGCCAGGGGTCCCGAGGGCCCACGTTGGGCACCAGCTGACACGATGCCGGTGTTCTTCAGCCCAGCCAGCTCCCGGCACCATCACCAGGAGTGGGCTGCCTCCAGAAAGCCAGGCAATCTGGGGTGCAGCTGCAGGGCACAGCTGCTCTATAGCACAGGTGGCACGTGTCCAGGACAGGGACAAGGGACAGGGAGAGGCCTTCTGTGTGATTTCCAAAGGTGTTTATTGCCCAGAGGGTCAGGGACACAAAAAGGCACAGAACCTGGGCTTGCAGGGGCTTCTAAGTGGGGGAGGACTTGGGACAGGATACAATTTCCAACCAATAAGGGTGACATGGGGGAGGAACATAAGGCGGGGAGTACAATGCACAGAGCAATGAAAGAACACAAGGGGAGGGAACAGTTTAAACCAACCACTGGGGCGTCGAAGGTTGGGGGATTGACAGGGAAGGGTCTGGAAGAAGGGGCAGGGTGAGGGAAGGATTGACAATTCTGTAGGAGGAGGGATGGGCAGGCCTAGGGAAGATAGACAACCAGGGCAAAACCAACAATACAGGGGGAAAGGAACAATCCATTAGGGATAAAATATACTGTAATAATACAAAATATGGAGGGGTATAAAACTGACCATTAAAACTGAGCTACAATTGGAAACACAACAAAAATAGACCACACAACAGAAAAACATCTCCCCAGCTGCTTTCAACAGATGAAATACAATACACATTTTTGGTTGCATAACCCAAGAACTTTCATGCTTGGCTTTGGGGGTTCCAGGCCCCTCCTGCTCAGTCCAGGAGTCCCATCCCTCCTTTCCCTTAATTCAGGCACCTCCTAGCAGCTTTTTCCTGCAAAGAATCCATGAGTTTGGAATATTTGAGGGGCAGTGTGGGAGAGGGACAGCTCTGTCTGGCTTTCCCCTCCCTGCTGTGGACTCTCAGCTGCCCCCAACACCCTGGGGCTGCTGGGATTTCCCTCCTGGGGACAAGCATGTTCATTCCCTTCCAGGAGCCCAATGCCTGGCTGGGGCTCCAGGTCAGGGGCTCCTTGAGCAGCTGCCCCAGAACCTCCACCAGGGTCTCCCAGCGCTGCCGGAGCCGCTCAGCCTGGGGTCCCCAAAGCCCTCAGCAAGCTCCAAGTCCCTCTCAGGAACCCTCAGCTCCCTCACACCCAGCATCCCCCACAGCCCCTGCAAGTTCCCCCCATGGCACCGGCCATGGCCATGTCCCCACATGTCACTGGCCATGCCCCACCATGGCCTCACCCATGGCTGTCTCTCCACCACGTTTCCATCCCTCTCATTGTTCCCCACATCTCCATCTGAGCCCATGTCCCCCTGTGTCCCCATGAATGGCCACATCCCCCCTCCATGTCCAGGTGTCCCCATGTCACTCTCCATGTCTATGTCCCCCTGTGTCCTCACCCAGGTCTTAGTTCAATGTCCTCATTTTTACCCAGTGTGGGATTTTTTAAAGGGATGAAAAGAAATGAAAAGCAAATCAAGGCCAAAAGAAAAGGATTTCTGTGTCCGTACAAGCTGAGGATCCACATGCTTGGGTGGGAGGGAAGAACCTTTTTTGGAGGGGTTTCAAGCCCACTGTCTCCAAAATCTTGATCTTGGCCCCAGATCATCACCATTTGGCTCGGCAACAGGAAATAAAAATTGTGGAATTCCTGAGGGTGGAAAAGACCTCCAAGACCATCCAGTATTCCTTGAGGCCCCAGAAGATAGGATTGAAGACGAAAGATTTTCTGGGGCTGAAAGTCAACAAATCCACTCTCCCCAAGGAATTCCCAGTCTCTGTCTGTGTCCCGATGGATGTTCCTGCCCCTGCGTTCATCCAGGTGCCCACAGAGAGACAGGAAGATGTGGAGCCCCCCCAGCTAGGTATCTTCCCAACAGGAATCACCAGGACCACAAATCACCAGGGCTCTGCCCAACAGGGGTCACTGGGGATGATCCAACGCCGATCCTCCCACGGGGGATGGAGCTGGAGCAGCGCACGAAGCTCTTCCCGCTCACAGGGCACTCCCAGGGCTGCCCTTAGTGGTGCCTCTGTTGGTGTCTGGTCAAGGTTGAGCTCCTGGAGAAGCTCTTCCCACACTCAGGACACTCGTAGGGCCTCTCCCCGGTGTGGATGCGCCGGTGGACAGTGAGGTGTGAGTTGAGCTTGAAGCCCTTCCCGCAGTCGTGGCAGCGGAAGCGTCTCTCCTCTGTGTGAAACCGCTGATGGACATGGAGAGTGGAGCTGACCCGAAACCTCTTCCCACACTCAGGACACTCATAGGGCTTCTCCCCAGTGTGGATGCGCTGGTGTTTTCTCAGGTCAGAGCTCCATCCAAAACCCTTTCCACATTCCAAGCAGGTGTAGAGCCCTTCCCCAGTGTGGATCACCTGGTGCCGGATCAGGGCGGAGCTTACTCTAAAGCTCTTCTCACATTCCCCACACCTGTAGGGCTTTTCCCCAGTGTGGATCCTCTGGTGTTCTCTCAACTGGAATCTCTGGATGAAGCTCTTCCCACATTTTCCACACTTGTAGGGCTTTTCCCCACTGTGGATCCTCTGGTGTTTCCTCAGGCCAGAGCTGCAGCTGAAGCTCTTCCCACACTCCACACACTCATAGGGCCGGGCCCCAGTGTGGATCCTCTGGTGTTGTGTCAGGTGGCCCTTCTGGCTGAAGCTCATCCCACATTCCCCACACTTGTGGGGCCGTTTCCCAGTGTGGATCACCTGGTGCTGGATCAGCTGGCCCCTCTGACTGAAGCTCTTCCCACACTCCCCACACTCATAGGGCTTTTCCCCACTGTGGATCCTCTGGTGCTGGATAAGGCTGGAATTCTTGCTAAAGCTATTACCACATTCCTCACACTTAAAGGGCCGTTCCCCGGTATGGATCCTCTTGTGCTGGATCAGGTGGGACCTGTGGTTGAAGCTCTTCCCACATTCCTCACATTCGTAGGGCTGTTCCCCAGTGTGGATCATGTAGTGTTGTGTCAGGGAGCCTTTCTGGGTGAAGCTTTTCCCACATTCCACACACTCGTAGGGCTTTTCCCCACTATGGATCCTCTGGTGTTGCACCAGGCTGGAGCTCTGGCTGAAGCTCTTCCCACATTGCCCACACTCATAGGGCCGTTCCCCAGTGTGGATCCTCTTGTGCTGGATCAGACTGGACCTGAGGTTGAAGCTCGTCCCACACTCCCCACACTCATAGGGCCGTTCTCCAGTGTGGATCACCTGGTGCCGGATCAGGTGACACCTGTAGCTGAAACCCTTCCCACATTCCAAGCACTTGTGGGGCTTCTCCCCTCCATGAGACTTCTCCTCCAGCTCTGAGCTCTGGCTGGATCTCCGGCCGCCCTCCTGGAACAGGGCGGGTCTTTCCTCCTCGCAGCTCCCTGGGCTGGGTTTGCAGCCCCTCCTCCTGCGGGATCTCAGGGGCTTTTCCTCCTCCTCCATCCGGACACTCCTTGGGAATGAAAAATCCTGGTTTGGGGAAAAAACAAGAGGAGAACACCTTACGCTGGGAGCTCCTCCTTGGCCAAGCTCATCCCAGAAAGTCATTGAGCACCTTGTGTCTATAAAAACCTCCAAAATACAAAGATTCAGCTCAGAAGTTCTCCAAACACCAAGATACAGATCAAAAACTCACCAAATATCCAGACTCAGCCAAAACCACTTCTAAATCATAAGGATGTCCCACAAACAGGGGACCCCCATGGAAGGAAGAAGAGTTAAGTGTCTTTACAAACAGATGCTGGGAATCTGTTTGGAGATAGGGCCAGGCACTTGGACATAAGGAAGGGACAGAAGAAGCCCTCAGTTCTAGAAATTGTTATTAACTGACGACACAGACTGCTGCTCAGCCAAGGTCCTGCTAAATTCACCAACTTGGAAGAGAACAAAGACTGAACAGAGCTGTGAATATCCCTACCCAGACAGAAGTGGGGTGCATATTGAGGGGGGAATGATCAGGACACAGAACAGGAGCGACAGATCAGGGGGGTCTGTGAAGTTGGCAGGGAGAGAGCACTGAAAACCTCATCAGGGAGGACACTGGGATCTTCAGGGAGGAAACATGGCAGGGCACCCATGCAGGGTGGAAAAGGGAAAGCCAAGAAGGGGTTCCGGCAAAAGGGATGATGATCCCAAAATATCTCTGAAGGGTCCCTCAAGTGAATGTCGAAGCAGTTTGCACATTCTGCCAGAGGGAATTAAGGACATGGACACCTACGGGGGCAATTAGGGAAGTCAAGAAGGGATTTAGACAACAGGGGATGGATGGTGTTGGTGTGCTGGGAAGGGAAAGGGTGAAGGGGAGTGTGCAGGAATATGGTCCAGGCAAGAAGCAGCAGCAGGAATTGCTGTGGGAAGAAAAAGGATGATGGAAAAGAGGAGGAAGAGAAAAATACTGAGGACTGGGATGTTCTTCAGCAGAGTGTGATGCTCAGAATTTGCCAGCTGATGCAGATCCCTTGCATCCCCGGTTTCCAGGAGAGGAAAACAAGGAGGTCAGGATTGCAGGGGGTTTCTCTGTGCTGGCAGCAGCAGGAGTGGGCGCAGAGCTGCGGCACCGGGAGCACGGGCTGGGGGCCTGTGGGGAGCTGCGGGGCCGGGCCGGAGCTGTGGGGCAACCGGGGCTCAGCGCCGGGCGCTGCCTGAGCCCAGCACCCCCCGGGCAGGGCCGGCAGTGGCCCCCGGCCCCCAGGAGGCTGCGGGACGCCCCGGCCGCTGCCCGGCCCCGTGGAGCTGCCAGCCCTGCCCGCCGGGGGAGCCGCCTTTGGACACTGCGGCAGGACAGGCACCGCCTCTGGGATACGGGCTGGGGAGGGCACGGGGAGCACAAGGACCAGCAGCAAGGAACAGCGGGCAAATGGGGATTCCACCTGCAAGGATCCACATTATCCTTGAATCTGACTTGGTTTGGGTCCCTGCAGAAATGAATGGTTTTGCAGAAAGCTCAACAGCTGTCAGAGGATGAGCACCCACAGGCACTCAGGGGGGCTGCAGGAGGGGCACAAGAAGCCCCTGCAGCACTTGGTCACAAAGGCACAGCAGGGGAAGGCAAGAAGGGAGGAGGAAAAGGCCAAGGGGAAGGCAAAGGCCATGGCAGAGTTTCTACAGCCCCTGAGGGATCAAGCCCAGGGCCCAAGGGGGCCCCAGCACCCAGGGCACCGGCTCGGCCACAAGGACCTGGCAGAGGCATTGCCCTCCTGGGCAGGGGAGAGCCGACCCAAACAGCCCCTGGCAAGGAATCAGGCTTCCAGCTGCAGGCCACAAGGACACTGCAAGCACAGACAGCAGCACCCTCACCACGAACACGTTCACCCCTGCAGGGACATGGATTGGGAGGGGGGGCAGAGCACCCATCACACCAGGGACCCATCACACTGGAGCCCTCGAGAACATTCAGGATGGCTCTGCATCAACAGGAGGCCTTTCCTCACAGACACAGGGGCCTCTCCATCCACTCTCAATCTCACACCTAAGGGGGGAAATTACCAAAAATGTCTTTGTTTATTCAGGGGAGAAGTGGGAAAGATAAGCAGCTATGTTTTATTCAACCACTATTAGCAGATGTGGGGATGGATTGGAAATGCAGGAATTTTCATTTGCTCCTAAATGTGATTGTCATTTACTGGGAAGGGATTTGATGACTAAATTGGGAATGCAAATTCATATTGCAAAAGGTGATACACAGGCTAGTTCTCCTGTACTTTGGTGACAAATGTCTGGCAAGGCCTGGGCTGAAGTGAACCCACAAGTGTGGGCAGCCCCAGGGAAATTGGGAAAATCAGATCCCCAGCCTCTCCAAATTCCTCCGAAGCAGCCAGGACAAGTGGGGTCTAAAAGCAATCCCCTATTCCAAGGGAGGGAAGGAAGGGTCACAGCCTGGTATTGAGCCCCTGGGAAAGGCAGAGCTTTTGGAGCCAGGGGTCTCTCCCTGTAATGCTCCTGTGCTGCCAGTCAAGAAATCAGATGGAATCCATGGAATGGTGCAGGACCTAAGAACAATAAACGAGATTATTGAACCAAGGCACCCCACAGTCTCAGGTCCTTACACCATCTGGAACCAGGTTCCCTCCTCACACTGCTCCCATTCAGCACTTGATGGAAAAGATGCTTTCTGGGAATGCCCACTCCCACAGGATGGTGAACAGGGTTTGGCCTTGGAGTAGGACAAGAGGAAGAAGGGAAAATGGGAAAGACATGGACGGTCCTGCTGCAGGGATGCAGGGAAGCACCGGCCTTATTGGGGCAAGCCGTGCAGCAATCATCAAAAGAATTTACCTCACCCCCAGGAATTGGGTTAATGCAGGATGTGGATGACTTGCTCCAGTCAGGAGGACAAGAAGAAGTGGTAGAAGAAGCCTCTGTGAAATGGCTCAGTTTTCAGGCTAAAAAGCATCTTGGAGTATTTGAAAAAAAACCCCCACAAATGGTGGAGAACAAGGTTAAATATTTGGGACAAATTCTGACTGAAGCTTTGTGGTAAATTGACCCAGAGAGGGTCCAAGGAATCTCAGAAATGACCTTATCCAGGACTAAATAGGAGATGTGACAATTCTGAGGATTAACAGGGAATTGCAGGATCTGCACTGAGGATTCTCTGCTCCAGCCACAACATTGTGTGACTTTGTAACCCCAGACAGCCTCAGTGTTATGGTATGGACACGAGAAAGAGAAAAAAGCTGGAGAAAATAAAAACCCATAATGATTGATGCCCCAGCCATGGCTCTTCCAGGCTCAGCAAAGGAACTGGAATTGCCTGGGAATGTCAAACAGGCCACGGCTGAGCCTGCACTGAAGGCAAGGGAGCAGCAGCCAGGGCTCCACAGCGGGGGAAGCTCCTGTGCCTGCCCACAGATCCTCTGCTGGAATGCTCTGCCTGGGCACCCTCCCTTGGCATCTCCAGGCACTGCGGGCCAATCCTTGCTGCCACTGCTGCAGCTTCAGGGCTTTCTGTGCCTGCACTGCCACAGGGGCTGGGGAGACACCGGGAGAATTCCACTCTGGGGCTCAGCCAGACTCACACACTGGGCTGGCTGGGGTTAGATGGTTGGAAAATAGACCGACTTTAAAATTATTATTATTTAAAACTCACATGTCATGGAATGATTTTCTCTGCACACTGGGCTGTGTGTAGATGAAATGATTTCTGTTGCACATCCTGGCCAGAAACAAGTAATGCCTTGACTCTCTAACACTAAAGATATTCTTGAAAAGTTTTGGGTTTTCCTGCAGTTTCAGTGACAAGATTATCATTAGAATAATTTTTTGCAATAATCCTACTTTTATATTGCCTGTTAGGTTTGGGCCAGGGGTGTGAGAATCAATTTGTTGTCTTAGGAGAAGAAGTAGAAAAACCTTGATTGCTTTGGAATGTTTTTGTGTATGTTTGTGTGTGGCTCTCAGTAATCACAAAATTTTGGTATATGGGTTTTTCAAAGTTCACCTTTAGGTTCCATTTTGCAAAACTAGAAAAGCTTTAAAGGTGACACTTTACCTCATAAAAAGTTAATAGAATATCGTTAAGAAAAGAAGCAAAAACAAAAAGCAGATTGTTGGGGGGGCACATGTGAGTCATTCAGTGGCTGCTCTGGAAGAGAAGCTCCAGTTCCAGGCAGCCAGGAGAGGAGCTTTAGAAATGCAAATTCACACTGCTGGGGAAAAGTGTGCACAATGCACCAGGGGCTCCTTGCCTGGGGCAGGAATTGGGCTGATTCCCTCTGTCCCTCAGCCCAAGCCCTGCCTGCTTACAAAGACAGAATTTGCACAGCTAAAGGCAGAGCCCAGAGTGAGAATCTCTGACTCTGCAACAGAAATGGGTTCAATTGCAAAGGAAAACATCAAGCGGAGAATGTTATGAAAACTTCATGTAAAAAACACTGTGTGTGGGGAATCATCCTTCTCCCCACTCTAACATGTGCTGGCATTGTCTATGTTATACAGGGGGTATCAGACCTCTGGGTGTTTTTAGCTACCACAAGTTCACCAAAATCAGCTGGAAATCAAAATTTACCATTTAATCAGAGAAAAGCGATCAATTGACGCACCCCACGCAGGAGGGAGCAGATCAAAAATGGGGAAAAGATGAAACAGCCACCAGAACAAATCCTACAACACCACGGAGCAGCTCCGGGGAACCCCAAGGAATTCAGATCAGGAGCCAGAGAACCCAGTGATCATTTCAATGGCATAATTGAAACGGATACAAAAGCACAGGGAATGAAGTCACTGAGAATAATCCCAAAAGCAAAGAGGAACCAGGAAAAAAAAACAGAGTCAATGAGTGAATCTCCATGGAGATAGGGCCGGGGACTTGGACATAAGGAAGGATCGAAAGAAACCATCAGTTTCAGAAAATGTTACTCATTGACACGGACTGCTGCTCAGCCAAGATCCTGCTGAATTCCTGAACATGGAGAACAAGAACAAAGACTGAACAGAGCCGTGAATATCGCATGTTATACAAAAGGGGGGTGCATATTAACGACTACATGCAGCAGGCAGATCGGGAAGTCTGAACTTTCCAAGGACCTTCGCCACTGGGCAAAGGGAGAAGGAGATGCAGAAGGGAAAATCAGGATAAAAAGGAGGCTGCGTACTACAACAATTGGAGAGACCGCCCGGCAAATGC
>JAJNNQ010000514.1:0-43047 GCA_027886175.1 Phylloscopus collybita
TGTGCCTCTTGCTGTGTGGATGTCGAGAGTGCTCTGTCTTTTTGGCAAGCTTGGTTTTGCAATCTCTGGGAAGTCAAACTTTTGCAAGCTAGGAACATCCTTTGTTACGTGTTTCTAGACTAAAAGTATCAGACTAGTATCCTGCTCATGACAATTCTGGCCGTATGTCTGATGCAGATATGTGTGATCCTGGTGGAGGATGAATTCCCAGTATCATTTTAGCTTTGCTTTCTGTTACTCTGTAAGTATTGCAGCAAAATTCTTGCCCAGCTTTATTTGCAATTCGTGTTTGTGAAAAGCGAGAAGCACTTTGCATGCAAACGAGCTCAGCATTCTTTGATTTCACCTTCTGGAAATGGGTGGCAGTGGAGCAAAGGGCTGGAGATGATCTCAAGCTCCTGGCAGATGCAATTAGCCTTCCAAAGATGTCATCAGCATCCTCCCACGGTACTCCTAGAGGTGGATCGGTATCGGTGGGTCTGCCAAGCTGTTTGCAAATAAGCTTGTCGTGGGTAATTAGGAGCCCTTTGATTTTAGGCCTGTTAGCTGGAATCCATGGCTGGAGAACTTGCCCTATTGTAACAGCGTGGGGTAACCTTGCATTCCGGTTTAGGATGTTGTTGTCGTGTCACACCCAGCAAGTTTTAGTAAGCCCTGAGTGTCTTTAACTCAGAATCTTGTCAGGAACAAATCCATTTAATGTAGGGGAAGCAGCTGGGGGAGTTTTTAATGTGTGTTCATATTAGCTCCAAGATTCGTTGTAGCTTTTTTTTAGAAAAGAGTTCATCTTGCGGGGTTTTTTTTGTCTTTGCACTGCTAGGGGGTTTTCTCCCTGCCCTACATCTGAAATCCAGTAATATTATGCTTTTCAGGATAATGCATCCAAGGCCACTTCCTCAATCTTTAATCCTTAATTATTCACACAAAACTCGGGAGTTACTGGAGCAATGCAAAGTGTTTTGTAGAACTGTATAGTTTGGAGCTTGGTAGGGGGTTTTTTGGTTGGTTGGGGTTTTTTGCTGCTGTTTGTTTGTTTGTTTGTTACTGTGCTTGAACGTTTGTCTGAACAAAAAGCTTTTTCACAAGTTGAATGTTACAGCTCCTGCAGTGGCAGCTGCCTGCACAAACTGTCCATTCCCAGTGGGAAGACTCCCAGGTCTGGGCTTTTCTGTGGAACCCAAAACGCCCATGGAACTGAATAATTTAGGAGAAGTAAATGCAACTGATGAAAGATTTAAACGAGGTTCACCTAGAAAGGAATACTCTGTGCAGTTTTCTGACCCATAGTGATTCAAACATTAAACCTCTTGAATAATCCTGTGCATGAGTAACATGTTTGACTCACATGCACACTGAGGCTAAATATGGCCTTTCCTCAGCCAGAAGGTCAAAGGGCAGGATTTGCATATCCTAGGCATTTAAAAAGGAAGAATTTCTAAAAAATGCAACAGTACTGACTTTCTCAACACTCAAGGAAAAGAGTGAAAGACTCTGATTCAACAGAATGTTTTTGGCTCAGTGCTTTTTTGTGAATTTGAAGGCTGAAGGTGTTTATCACATTTCTAAGAAACAAGGCTTGCTTATGCTAATATCAAGGAGAAGTAAAGCCCAAAATGCTGATAAGGGTTTATTTTTCTAAAAGGGAGGACTAGGAATGTCTTTATTTCAAAAAATGAAAATTCAGAGGTTTTGTCTGTAGAATATTGTGTTTTCTTGGGGTATCAAGTGACTTAAGCATGGCTTGTGGAGTTGCTTCTGTCAAGGCTTTATTGTGTTGTGTGTCTCTGGTTACCAAATGAAACTGAATGCAGATTCCGGAAAAATCTGCCCTTTCTCTAAAGACCATTGATATTAAACAATAAAAGTGTTTTTAAAGCTATTTTTGACATGTGTACATTCTGTTCACACAAAAGTTCAGCCTAAAGTTTCTTTAAAAAAATTTCTCATCAGTGTAAATGCAACATTAGAGCAGTGAAACTTCTATTTCCTTTGTTGACAGCTGTAGTGCTGTTAAGGAAAAAAATTAGGAAAACTACAGAAGGTGGTAAAATGGTCCCCAAGGTTCTTTTGGCTTGCATTCTTTACCTCTGACCCTTTCAGTTGCTTTGCCTTGATTCCTCAGCTGGGCCACATTTTCTGAATCACTCTCATGTTCATCTGTAATTCTGACATCACGCTTTTTATAAGGTAATAACATCTACCATCACTGTAAAGCCTGATAAGGTATCTGTGTTTTGAGGTGAGATTGTGCATTTGAGTCATTCAGAGGAGGTCAGGGGTGGTTTAGGATCAGGGTCTCAGGAGCAGGTAGCTGAGAAGGAACTGCCTGTAACAGAAGTGATTTCTTTGGCTTTTTCCTGTGTTACACTACATTGCAGCCCAGCTTCTCCTTTGTCAGGCACTCTGGGGCAGTAACTTCCCTGCAGGGTTGATTGCAAAGAGTAGTAAAGAAATGTGTTGTAATTTTTGTGTGGTCCATTCAGAACTCCTCCCTTTGGAGCAGAAAATCCAAGTGCTTTTGGTTAAAGAAAACTGAGGATCTAAAGTTGTTTAGTCCAGCTGATTTTTTTGTAACCAAGGAAAACATTGAAGTGTGACTAAAACCTGAAGTGATTTTCAGGTAATCTACAAGTGCCTGGAATACTGAGAAAAATTAAAATCAATTATGCTCAATTAACAGCACCTGTCCTTATGATGTGAGGTAGGACAAGGGTCTTTACCTTACCTGTTAATTGCCTTACCTGTTAATTGCACAGTTAATTGTGGAAACGTTAAGGTGCCTCTGTAGCCCAATTTGGTGGAAATTCCTTGCTTTGAAAATCAAGGTCAGTAATAGCTGGATGTTTTTGAAATTGCTGAATGTTTTCAATTTGACCAGACAGACTGGTCTCTTTTGGGGGTGGTTGTTGGCAGTTCTGGTGTTTAAGAATGTCAGAGGTTGAGTGCCTGTGGTATACATTTCCACTTTTGTGTTGAGAGTTGCTTGGTGAGCAGTGGGAGAAGCTGGAATCTTCCCCTTTGAGGAATGCAGCAGTGGAAATACACGAGAAAATGCAAAGGACTGAAATATTACACAGTTCATCCTTAACAATTTTGCTGTAATGGTAGCTTTCTCTTTTTAGCTTTGCCATGATTCATTGCTAAATATGTGGCTTCAAATTATGGCCTTATTTAAACTAAAGAGATACCCTGCATTGATTGGGGCAAAGCTCTCTACTGGAGTTCTACTCTGTTACCAAGTGGACACTGTTGGCTTTAATGCCTGTTAAAAAATTAATTGGCTTAATGGAGTCTAGAAAACCCTTACAAAATACCATCAAAATGACCATCTAGAGTTGGAATTTTCTGGTTTTGTTACTAAAATTGTCTGAGCAAACAGTAAAGTTACAGATTTTTTTCCTGTTCCATATATTGAAAAGAGATTTCTTATAAGAAAGGGTATTGAAAGAACTTGAGCTAACTGCGGAATTGCCATCTCCAAACAGAAGTCAGCAGTGGTGGTTGGGCTGCAGGGTTTGCATGCTGACCTGTGTGGTTTCAGTATTACCTTCTTTATTGTACTTCTCCTTTTACTTCCAGTATTCTCTGCACCTGAATTCAGGCTTGTGCTTCCTTGACGAGCCAAATCACACTGAATAAACATTTCAGTTGCTTAAAAAGTGTCTAAATAATTGGACATCATAAAATGACATGGAATCATCTCTTCAGACTGCTCTTGACATAAACAAGAGGGTGGCACCTAATTAACTCTTCTAATTATGAGCCCACTTGGTCACTGGGGACTGGCTGATTTTCTAAAAAGGGGTTTGGCAACCAGGCCTCATTGGTGTCAGTGAAGTTTTTGCAGTGCAGTTTAACCTTCTGGTGATGTTTATGTCTTATGTTTGCCTGAGTTTGTTTAGCTGCGAATTCCAGCCTCTGCCTTGTGTTGTGGCTTTGTCCTCCAGCCTGGTGATTGTACCCAACTGCAGGTCCTGTGCAAGGACTGCCACTGATAACAGTGTCCTCTGTGTGCTCCTTGCAGACAAAGCTTGCAGAGCTTGCCTGTGAGGGGGGTATTTTCTAACAGATTTGGGTTTGTTCTTGTTGTTGCTGCCCTTAGCTCCTTAATTGAAATTTGGATTTATTCTAGATGCTGTATTGGGTCCTATATCTTCTGAGCACAAGGGTAGTATGGCTGCCTAACAAAATATTGATTTATGTTTATCTGGAGGTTGCATTCACTGTCATGCTTGTGGTGCTGTGGTAGAATACTGTGTTCAAATAATTCCTTGCTATACTTTCAAACCTATTTCAGGATAACTCTCCTTCCATCCCTCTGATATGGATTGGTTCTTGGATGAAGTTCAAGTTTTATATATCTGTAAACTCAGCTGAAATCTGTTTACTGAGGGGACTTCCTCTAACTCAGCAGACTGTGTGTCTGAAACTAATTGCTGGGGGGTGAAAAAAGGAAGTCTGCAAAAGGCTGTGTCCCTCGAACTGGCTGAGTAGCTGGAGAGGAAAATGGTCACTGTTCTGTTTTTCTGTCTGTGCTCAGATGGATCTTCCCCATGTGCAGCAGTCTGCTATACATTCACTTTGTGCCAAAGTTTGAGCTTTTATATATTAAGAATGCTTAACACTTGCTTAATTATTTCAAAGGTGCTTCAGACTTCTTTACTGGTCAGTGATAATTACAGGAAATGGAGAGGGCACTTGGAGCTCACTGCTCCAGCCTTTTGTATGGCCAGGTTCTTGGAACCAGCCCTCCTTAATGAATGGAGAATGACATTTAATGAGGAAAAACATTCTTGGGTGGATCATACAGTTTGATCAGAGATGTATTGTGGTTTGTCTTGCCATCTGTGGCTTATTCAGCCACCCTTTAGATGAGTAGCCACTACAAATGATCCAGCCTGTGTGGCAGTGTCTGCTGTAAGCTGTCTGTGCAGAGTCCCTGAAAGCACAGCTCCCTCCTCGGAGGCTGTTCATGAGCCACAGCTATGTCATATGTTTTGTGAAGTGATTCATTACTTGCACTGGAAGCAGCAGCTAAAAGCTTCCAGTTCTACTGATTTCAATTTGAAATTATTACTCTCTGTGGCCTTGTGCAAGTTCCTGTGCAGTTGCTTAGTGGCAAAAAGTAACTTCTTTGGCATTTCTCTGCCTCTTTCCTCTTTTTTTTAAATGTATTTGGCATGTCAGTGTATAATTAGAACACTTTGTTCTTGAAACAAAAATTTGACTGCTATTCTCAGTGTGAAGTTTTACAGACTGCTAAAACAAAGGGATATTTTATTATCCTTCTTCTTTTAGTACCCCTTGATAAGCAGAGGAACTGTGGAGCTAAAGCAACGTGGGCAAAGTTAGTCCTGGTGACCTGGGGGAATCAGAGGAGAATCCCCAGGGAAGGCACAGATGGTAACAGGGTCTAGAGACTTTTAACTTGGCAGTGAGGAAGAGGTTGGCTTCTGAGGTTGTTGATAGGCTGGAGTTACGTGTCTGGCCTGCACCAAGGCTGAAGGGAGGAAAAAGCAATGGCAATGACTGATTTTTGGAGATAGGTGAATGAGGTGCCTGACCCAGCGAGGAAGGAGTTGAGGTGATGAGTATAAAGGCTTGAGAACGAGGTGGGTTATAAGTAGTTGCAGTAAGACTTTACTTTGTTGCCTGAGATGGAAGATAAAAGTTGTGCTCAAACCCTCTGTAGCAAGGATGTGGTTCACTCAAGTGGAATGAGCAGTCTCTTGGCTGTGTAAATGATCTGTGCTGAAGAAATCGCTGTGGTGTGTTAGAGGGATCCCAGGTGTGTTAAGTGTCTGCTCCAGGCAGCAGCTGGGGGCTCTGCTTCCTGAAAGCTCGGTGGGGTAGGTGCTGTACCTGTCTTGCACCTCTCATGGAAAGAGCTTAATCAGGAAAAATAAGGGGGGAAAAAAGGGGGTCTTGGTGTCAGAACCATTTTCCTCCTTGTGTCTGTGTGCACTGATCCCCCTGCCATAGCTCACGGCTGCTCTAAACTGTCACTGCTGAATTAAGTTGTGACCAAACCCTGTTTCTGCCTCAAGCTGCTGGTGCAGCTTTAAGGAAGAGTTTCTGTGGGAGGGTAGATAAATGTTTATGTGGACCAGGTCAAGGAAAGCATCTGGGCTGAAACTAACCTGGGAAAACAAGGAAGTTTTAGTTTGGACGTTGATCCTGGTTTGTTTTGCTTTGGCTGTATGAATTCTGGTGTGCCATGACAGGGAGGAGGGGGTGGCATGGGAATAGAAGGAAAAGTGAAAGAAGGCTGGGTGCTGTGGCAGCTCTTCACTCATAGGATATCCCAAACAGGCTGTTAGAAATAATATTCCTGATAGTAAATTATTAAAAAACAAATGCACTATGTAATAACTGTATTCTCGTCGTGCAGAAAATAACACCTTTCCCTAGTACCTGTTGTACACACTTTTTAACCCCTGATTTTTTAATTTTTCTCTTTTTTTTCAGACAATGGGCACTGCATATTAAGCAGGGGTGGAAGACCGAAGCCCATCTGGGGACAGAATGAGTTTAAAAGATGCTGACAGTGCAGTTTGCCAGGCAAAGGCAGCCTATAATCTTCATATTTACCCCCAGCTCTCAACAGAAAGTGCTCCCTGCTGCAAAGTGACAGCAACCAAGGACAGTACGTCATCAGATGTGATCAAGGATGTGATTAATATCTTAAACTTGGATGTCTCCAAACATTATGTGCTCGTGGAGGTGAAAGAATCAGGTGGAGAAGAATGGGTGCTTGACATAAACAATTCTCCTGTGCCCAGGGTTTTGCTTTGGCCTCGGCGCGCTCAGGACGAGCACCCGCAGAAGGATGGGTACTACTTCCTCCTGCAGGAGAGGAACACTGATGGCACCATCAAGTACGTGCAGATGCAGCTGCTCTCCAAGGAGACGGATGCTCGGCGCTTGGTGGAGAGGGGTTTTCTGCCCTGGCACCACGAGGACTTTGACGACCTTTGCAATCTGCCCAACCTGACGGAGACAACGCTCCTGGAGAATCTCAAGTGCCGCTTCCTAAAGCACAGAATCTACACCTACGCAGGAAGCATCCTGATTGCAATTAACCCCTTCAAGTTCCTGCCCATTTATAACCCCAAGTACGTCAAGATGTATGAGAACCATCAGCTTGGAAAGTTGGAGCCTCATATTTTTGCCATTGCTGATGTGGCCTATCACACAATGCTTAAAAAACATGTTAATCAGTGCATTGTTATATCAGGTGAAAGTGGGTCTGGGAAAACCCAAAGCACAAACTTCTTAATTCACTGCCTCACAGCACTGAGCCAGAAAGGGTACGCCAGTGGTGTGGAGGGAGCCATTCTGGGAGCTGGACCAGTTCTGGAGGTAAATTTGTGCTCAAGTTGCCTTCTGTGCAAATTGTTTTTTAAAAACTTCAAATGACTGCTGTTGAATGCTACTTTTGAGTCACCTCCTTGGTTTAGGCTTAAAATGTCACTGGTTTGGGCTTGTCTCTTGGTGTAGGTTTAAATGTCACAGTGCTGCAGTGGTGCTTGGCAGTGTTGCCCGACTGCTTCTAATTGCTTTTCCTTATTATGTTCACTTGACTTCCTCTTGCTTGTAATTTGTATTTGACTTCATTTTGCACTGCTAAACACCAATAATCTGGGGCGGAGTTTAGCTGTGTTTTCCATCTGAAAGCTTTGATGGCATTTGGGTCAAATCATAAGCAATTTTTTCATAAATATTGTTCCACTGAAACATCACCTGCTTGGTGTGATCCTGCCTTTGTGTGTGAGCATTTTATTGGACTCACATTTTGAGAGAGTTATTTCTACAGCTGTTTGTGGAAGAGAGCAACAATTTTAGTTGGGGAGAAAGTGCGAGTCTGTTTTGGCTTTTAATTATTGTAGCATTTCCAACAGAAAGCAAAACTAAACATGTGAGAGGGAAGGGGTACAGCTGGCCCTGTATTAGGTAATGTCAGGATAAACTTAAACTGATCTGTTAGGCCCTGTTACTCTCTTAAAGGAAAAACTCTGGAAGTGTGGTTGGATGTAATGCTCACCCATAACAAAAGCTTCAACAGCAAGGAGCTTGAACACCACCATTGTAATTTTTAGGTTTAGTTTCAAATGTAGTAACACCTTCATAAAAAAAGTTGAAGCTTTTTTTTTAAAGCTCTTCTGAAAAGAATGAGGAATATATACAAGTTCTTTTTTGTGTTGCTTTCAGCTGCTTGAAAGAAGAAGTAAAATTGAGGCTTGTTGGTTGCTGGAGTTCAAGTCTACAGTTCTAAACAGAAAACAGGAAGGGGTCACAGTGGAAAGCCCTGTTTGATCAGCTGATCTCTCTGCCTTTGATAAATTTAAGTGTTTCAGATCCTCCTCTACAGACCTGGCACAGCTGTGTCAAACCAGGCAGAGATTTAACGTGCTGTGTGCCTGTTTGTCTGCTGAGTGAGAACTGCATGTATTCCTGGGCTCAGAACTAAAATTCATTACTTTGTTGGAGTCACAGGCTGTTGTGCAAATCTGGGCATGTTCATAAGGAGATATTTGTGTTTTTCTATGCTCAGACTGGTTGTCTTAAGTAGTACAATTTCTTTAGACTACGACTGAGCATTTAGTAATACTTTTCATGACACACACAAAACAGTATTTCAGAATTGAATAGATGTTCATGTAAATTCAGTGTGCATTGAAAAGGTAGGCTTAGAACATAAGAGGTGAAATCCTGCTTTGATGCATCAGGGTTGATTCAGCTGACAGTGAAGCTTCCATGTTTCCCAATTTCAGTCACTAAGCATAATTAAAAGAAAAGTCCTGGGGAGGGATGCACAGAAAGCTTACATTGCTTTGTGGAAGTTAAACTGGCTGCAGGCTCCCCTTAGAGCTGGTCACTTCTAAATCCATCCATGGTGACTCACTTGGGGTTTTTACTGAAGGGAACTAAAGTGCTACAAGGGAATTTTTCTTAAATGGATGTTTTTGGAGATTTTTTGCACAAATGGTTTTGCACTGTGCCCAGACTATTTGAGAACGTTCTTTTTAACTTCGAAGTTTTATTCTGAATCTTCATCAAAGTTGAAAATGTATTCTCAACTAAAAACTTCCATGATGTAGAAACAGACTGCATTCTGGGTCAGAACTTCCTCATTTGAGTGATCTCTTATTTTTCTGCCACCTAAGTAAAACAGAGCTGTTTGTAGGCTGACCTTCTATAAAAAGTTCAAGGGGTTAAAGGAGCTGTTTTCTAGCACAGAGGGGTGAGCACAATTAAGGTGTTGTGGAGGTGGATTTATGGTTTTATCTTTTCATGCTAAGGGAATCAGAAACATTTCTTACTAAATCCTGTTTCTGAGTTGGCTGATTAATCTGAGTTCAAATCTCTGAACAGTTTACAGATAAACTATTGTTAATATTTTTGCTCCTTGATTATAATTTCTAGATTATGAGTGGAGTTACAGCTGGACCATGAAAGATTTGATGTTAAATGTTGCTTGATGTTGCCTTGTCAAACGTCTGAGATGAAAGCCCTGATGCTGAGACAGTGCAGTTAAAAATTAACCCTGGTATCAGCACAACTGCTGTCACATGGGCTGTGAGAGGAGAGTGGTCATGGGGCAGCTCTGAGCCTCAGATGCTTCCTGCTCCATCCCAGCATCTGTTTGAGCTGTTCAAGAGGTTCCTTGTAGGGGAGCTCATAAGCAGAGATAAATTGCAATAATTCTGATTACGTTTGGCACTACTTGCAACCTTTTGGAGAAGAAGAATCAGGAAGGGAGGCTGCTTCCATGGACAGTGGTGCCTAAAGCTGAGCTTTGTGCTGGTCTTTAACAGTTCATGGACATTCAGTTGCCTTTCCTATATAGGAATTGCTCTCAGATTATGGTTTGTTGTTTTCTTTTTTGTTTTAGTTGTGTCTCCAGGCTAAGGGAGATTATCTCTAGTGAAGAGCAGTTTCTTTAAAACTGGTGGGAAGATAAATATAAGCTCTGTTTTAAGCTACTCCTGACTTTTTCAACCTTTTCTAAATTTAGTAATTAAAGTGTAGTTCCCTGACTTGAAGCTTTGCCTTCTTGTATTGACTAAGTTCAAGTTATTTACAATTGAAATCCTAAGAAGGAATTTACATTTGGGAACTATTTGGGTCAAGTTTGGAATAGCGAATCAAACCTTGGGGAACTATTATTTGTGTCAAATTGGGAATAATGAATCAAACCTTTATTTTATAGTCTCAAACCAGACAGTTAAACCTTTCCATACACAGTGAAGAAGTTTCCAATAAATTTATATTTTCCTTTCATCAGGGAAAAATAGCTTAACTGCATGTTTCAGCTGTAAAATGCACAGCATGCTGTCTAAGACTGAATTTATTTTGGAAACTTAAAGTTAACTTATTCTTCAATCCAGTTAATTTAGTAAAGCGGCAGAAAATTGAGTTAGGAGGTGGGAGCATGTGGTGAGAGAAGAGAGGGAAGGAATGGGAACTTTATTTTCTGGTAGCAGAGTTCCCCTTGGCTGTCTGTTGTTAAATTGTAACCCTCAGTGTCCCCTCTTTATTACAGAATTTCAGTTACTTTTTGAGTGTGCTGAAGGTTCATGTCCTTGTGAAATGAGAGCTGAGGAGAGTTGGGACAGATGAAAATATTTGGGGTGTCATAATACTTCATGTATTATTTTCAAACTCATTGCTTATTCCCATTTGGATGTGTTCTTGATTTCTCAATGATGCTGAACCAGTCTTTGGAAAGAATTAAGGCCGAATTAAGTGGAAATTCCAAAAGGAAGCTTTTATTAATTGGTCTTCTAAAGAAGAATTGACAGTCTTCTAAAGAATTATTGACAGTACTATCAGATGGGGGGGAATCAGATTTTCTTGAACTCACCATATTTAAAAACTTTAAAATTTAATCATAGCAAGTTTTATGCTTTACAATTCTGTGGAGAAGAGCAGAGGAATTTGCTGCCAGCTCTGGTTCCCTCATGACAGGCCCTCTGTGCTCGTGGCTTTGGGACGAGATGGGCTGAAGCCCAGTGGAGCTTCACCCCTGGTTTTCATTTCTATTTGCCATCAAAGCCTCACCTCGTGGGTGTAGCCTGTTCTGTTCCAGGGAAGGTGCTTGTTTTGAGGCCATTATCTGCACGGGTTTGCCTGAAGAATTGTAATCAAAGCAGGAATGCAACTTCCTTTTTCCATTTGCTTGCATGGCACTGGTTCTTCTGGTAGAAATGTGATGTTGCCTGCTTTTCCCTGCTGCACACAACTCCTGGGGAAAACCCACCTTGTTCTTCATGCAGTCCTGCCACAGGGATTGCTTGGAGTTCCCAGGACATCCCCCAGCAGGAGGATTTGCTGAATTACCCTGAACACTGCAATTTCCTGTTGATGAGTGGACACTTCACAGCATGGTTGTAAGGACCACTGTTAAACCAAGTTCAGCTCTGAAGGAGTCATTTCCTCTGCCAGGGTGTGGAATTTGAGTCTCCCCAGTCCTTTGGCACATTAGAAGCTGGGTCTGTCTGCAGTGGTGGTTCTGCCATGGAGCTGAGTGGTTTACACGAAACTCCCAAGAGCTTTTTCGGATTTTGGCAATTCTTATGAAACAACTAAATGAGATTTTTTTTGTTATGTTCCCGAGGTACATGCTGGGAGCATTTGTGTGGGGGTTATTTTTTTTGTAACAAATAAAAGGATAATTTGGTGATTTTCTGCGTACTTTAGTATCTATCCCTGTTGTAAGAGTTTTAAGTGTTAGGCTCCAGTTTCTGCCTCTTGCATTCCAAGGTAAGAGGATGGGTTGAAATGACTTCCTGCTTTCCAGAATAGGCCATCCCAGCTCTGGGTCCTGCTGCCATTGCTCTGCTATTTTTGACTCACCCCGTTTTATACAGCTGGTGTGCATTGGAGTGATTTAGTTTGAGTTTTTTGGTTTTATTTGTCTTCTCATGGGCTCACAAGTGAAACAGTGAATGGGTTTGCTTCTATAAAGGATTATCTTTAGCTGAAGTTTACTTGTTCCCTCAGATCTTCCAAATTTATTTTGCACTCTTCAAAGTATTTTGAAGAACATGGTAACAGTCTTTAAATTAAATGTTACCAAAAAAAGAAAAAATACCCACCCAAAATGTTACCTGACTTGGAATGCTCTTTAAAAAGTTGTAGATATTAAAGGTTCTTCTGAGGAAACCAGTACATTAAAACTTTCCTAAAAACTGTTAATATTAGATCAGCTTTTAAGAATTTGCTGTATGCTTTGACTAAATACCAGACACGTGAGATCATAAGAGCCTTTCGTTTTGAACTGTATTCATTACTTACATGAGTAATCACTAAGAAAAGTTTTTCAGGAAGCCTGAGTTATGGGATTTCTTAACTCTGTAATGCCAAAAATATTGATAAAAAATCGTGTTGCGAATGTAGCTGTACTGTGGTTTGGCTTCTTGGACATAACTGGTGAGCTGATAGTTCACTGATGGCTTAAGTTGGAAAGCTTTATAAAAATGTTTTCTGGGATCATTTTGCAAATCCATTACTCTGCAGTCTGGCAAAGTTCACTGCAGCAGATTTCCCAAAGCCCAGAATGGGAAGTTGGATGGTGTTTTGCAGAAAGCAGGAACTGAGCCACTGTCCTGGAGAGGAAGAGGGGTTTGATTTACTGACAATTCACTGTGCTGATGTCACAGGACTTTCACTGCTGGTTTGGCAACTGCAAGGAGCTGACCTGGATTTTATGCATTAATACTATGCATATGCAGGCAAAATGGGCTCTGAAAAAGGGAAGTCTGGGTGATACATTGGTGGATGAATACTGCAAAGATATTGGTGGCTGGGTAATGCTTGCTTTGAAAAATCTGAGTGGGGATGCTATTGGCACTGTAACGTGTGGTGTGGTCTTGGAAAATCCAAAGCTGGAGCTCAGCCTCAGCCATCTGTAAGCACTTCTGGATACAAATCCACTCCCTTCAGCTATCTGTGAGCACTTCTGGATACGAATCCTCTCTCTTCAGCCATCTGTGAGCACTTCTGGATACAAATCCTCTCCCTGCTGGAGCCTGTTGATTTTTCTGGAGTTGCAATAGAGTTACTCTGCACAGGAAAAGCTCCTTGAGCTTATTCCTTTAGGTCAGGAATAGCAGTTGCCTGAAGAATTGTGGATATTCTCACAGTTTATAGGAAGTTTTCAGATCCTCTGGATGCAGATAGTGGTGGAAATCTGCTTGTGGGAGAGCTTGGAGAACCTGGTCTAGAATTAGTGGCCCAAGAGTTCCACTGCAGCACTGCTGAAACCCTTAAGGTACTTTAAAAAACAAAACAACCCAAACCAGAAGAGAAGAGTCTCAGCATCCAGATAATGATAATGACAGTGTTTTCCATGGAAATACCCCCTAACTGGATGTGTCCAGCATGGCTGGGTGTACACACAGCTCTGCACACAGGGTGCACACAGTGCAGTCACACATCCGTTGTGCTCCGGATGTGGCAGTGAGTGTGTCTGTGTGTGTGGAAGAAGAGATTCCACAGCTCCATGCCATCGTTCCACAGATCATTTCACAGGGGTTCTGTATTAGGGAGGAGGGTTTCCTAATGGAGGACTTCATTGCTTGGAGCTTTAAGAGGAAATATCTGTGGCAGGAGATGCTGGGACAGTCTACCCCGAGCAGGGTGGTTTTTTGCAAATAATTGCATTCTGCTGAGGTTTCTGTCTTTAGGTGCTGTGTGGTAGAAGGGTGACAAGTTTCCCTTGCCCTTGGAACACATAGTTAAGAGCTGATAAAGACATTCCCAATAACTAATAGTACTGCACTTGTACATTATAATAAGTTTCCTTTGTAGTTCTTAAGCATGGCTCATGCAGAGGATTTTGTGTTATGTGTATATTAGCAGCTGTCAGAGGACTCATGACCTGATGGAAGAATTAGAGATGCACAGTTAGAGTTTGTGCCATATGTATTTTTTCTTTCCTAACACCTCATCATAAAACTCCATTTTTCAGTGTTGTATAGCAGAGTAGCTGCCCAATGAGTTGTTCTGTAAACCAAAATATTTCTGTTTGTCCTTTTCCTTTTTTTTTTTTTTTTTGAATACACAACTTTGAAATATCCTGGGCTAACTTTATAAATAAAATACTAATGTTCTGTCTCTCTTGAAGAAAAGCTGTATTTAATGTGAATCTTTTTTCAGTGGTAGCAATACATGGGGGAATAGGATATGGTTTGTGATTTTTGAATTAAGAGATTATTTCATGGTGGTTGTGCTGTCTTCACCCTGCTGCATGTCTTCTCTGAGGTCCTAATTGTTATTGAACAAGGCTGATTTGCATTCTCTACCTGTGGTTACCTGTCCTGTAACCTGAAAATATCTGAAAGTGTTATTCCCTTCCCTCAGTCCCACATATATTTACTGTATGGGTGAAATAATAAACACAGAGAGTTCTGTGAGGAACATGAAGGTTTCCTAGGCTGCCTTTTTGGTGTTTGTGAGCTGCAATTCCCTCAGTATTCTGATTTATTCTGGCAGCCAATGGGAATCTGAACAATGAACAGAAGAGCTTGGGAAGCTGTGCATTGACGTATTTGATAGAAAATTAACTCATTTTGCTTTTTTGCAGGCATTTGGAAATGCAAAAACAGCTCATAACAATAACTCCAGTCGTTTTGGGAAGTTCATTCAAGTCAACTATTTAGAGAATGGTATTGTCCGGGGGTAAGTGCAGGGTGAGCTGATTCTGGGGGTGATCCCTGTGCTTTAGGAACTGGAAAGCCTCTGTTGTACATAAAATGCTGCCTTGTTGGAGCTCTGCTCACGTGAGAATAGCTTGGTGCTGTGGAGTTCAAAATTCTGGAAGCTGAGCTTTGTGGAATTGTCAGGTGATGCACAATGTTCTGACTTTGCTGTGTAGCTGGCTCAGGTTAACAATCTGCTGCTGTATCTTTACCTTCATGCTAAAGGAAGGCTTTTGCATAACACCCGCTGCCCCCTCCATTTTGCATTTAAAAACAGAAGATCTGAATTTTTAAGAGGAGTGAAGTGAAATAGATTTGAGGAAGCCATTTCAAAGAAACAGTTTAAACATCAAAGAGATAAAGAAATCTATAAAATTACTTAATCAAATGTTTGTGCTTATATCTGAAGATCTTAAACCATGAGATATTTAATGCCTACATTTGCTGGTTCTGGGGGACTGTGAAGTGTCATGAGCAATCCCTGACCTTTATACTCCAGTGTTTCTTTTCTTTGGATTTCTTCTCATTTGCAATAACATGAGAAGAGCTCTGTGCCACATGTGCCTTGAGAGTTATTCCAAACGAATTTAACATATTTTCAGACCCAGTCACACTAGCTCAGGAGATTGGTACAATTTGAATACACTTGTTTTGTCTTCAGCCTGAGAAAAAGGTGCTCAAACTTTGTCCTCAATCATTGTACTCCTTGTCAAGGCCTTGGAATTATTGTTTAGGTTACTTTGTCACCCTGTAGGGGGTCTGCTGGCTGGCTGGCTTCCATTCTGGGTTGACATATTCACTGACATAAAAATCCAGCAGATTTGTTGGGATGAGGATCAGACAGATATCTGGTGTTATAAATGGGCCAGGAGATCAGCTCCTTTGAAAAGGCCTTTATTAGAAATCAGCTCTGGGTAGGGGGCCCGAGGGGCTGCGCACGCCGCCGCTGCTCCCTGTAGACACCACAGAGGAAGAGGTGCAGTCGAATCTGCTGCTGCTGCTGCAGAGTCGGGATTCCTTCCTCACGGGGGTTCCCATAGAATCACTTTGGCTCGTGTGGTCCAGGGAGGTCACCTCTCTCCAGTTCCTTTCAGGTCATGGCGAGAAAGTAACAAAAAATACCTGCTGCCTGCAGGTAGCTAGACATGTGCCTCGCACAGTTTTGTCCTTCTTAGGTCCAGTTTCTGTGTCGGCTCGCTGTCCTAGGGGTTTTTCTAGCTCCAACTGGATCCCGGTCGTGGCCAGGCACCATGGGAGTTCTTTCATCTCCATACTGGGCGGGGCCCACAGCTCGACGGCAGGCGGCAGGGAGCAGCAGGAAGCAGCAGGGGGCAGCAGGGGGCAGCAGGGAGCAGCAAGGGGGAACGACTTAGGCGGCGGCGTGCGGGCTTTCGATGGAGAAGGGAAAGCCCAGGATTTAGGGAGAAAGGGTACAGAACTTGGACATAACGAGCAGAAATTCAGGGTACAGATTCAACATGACCGGTTTAAAACAGGCAAGTAACAGTGCAACTTTAATTTTACAGCAAAACAGTGTAACAGTACAACTTAGAGTGCATAACCTGGGGCTATGTCTTTCAATCCCCCCTCTATTTCTTTGATCGGGCTTTTGCCCGCAGCAATTGGCCATGTCTGATTCAAGGGAATAAATCTGTTTTAATTCTTGGTATTGGTTATAAATTCTTTTTGCTGTGCTCAGTTCTTCTTCTTGGGGTTCTAATCTAATTGTATTTGTAGGTTTCTGAATCTTTACTTTAGGGATTTGGAGACTAGCTGGAACAGTAGTGGCTATAGTTCGAATTAGACAGGGAAGTATGCAGGGGAGAAGTAGGAGACTGGCGAAGGCACTTATTGCAATGAACACTACTTTTTCCCATCAGGTCCCTTCAAAGGACCAGAAGTTGTCCCACCAGTCTATATTAATTAAGGACTTCCATTCCTGGGTACATATGCAATTTTTTGTATTTCTTTGGAAATATTTTTTATTACCTTACTTTCATAATCGACTGCTAGTTTGATTTGATACACTACTGCTCTTGTCTGTGCCAATTGGTTACTGATATGATCAAGGGCAAGGGCTGTTTTGTTTGATATTCTTTTTAATACTGCATGTAATCTGATAATTTTATTCAACATGTAAATTGGAGTTCGGCACCTCCATGATCTATCTTGTGTCCAAGTTGCTGGCCTATATGTTTTTACTATTTCTTTTGGTGTCCGTATTCTACTCTTTGTTTGTGTGCTGCCCCTCCTCCTCTTTCGGTATTTTCTTTTTAAATTGTCATATAAGGGTATGCCTAAATGGTTTCTTGATTCTCGTGGGAGGAGGGAGGAGGCTGGTTTGATGATTCTTGTGGTGCAGCTACCCGCCCAATCTCCTGGGAGATGGGTGTAGGTTTTGTCACTACAAATCCAAAAGAGGTGTTTTGGGGCCTTCCAGGATGTGTTTTGTGTGTCATAGGGGTGTTCCCAATATTTTGAAATTTCTCTGATTCCCCAAAAAAGATTGGTCCCTTTATTAGTGCACTCATGTAGACCATAACTTTTATTACAGACGCACCCTGATTCTTTTTTCCCAATAGACCAATATTTTTCAGGTTCCCTGGGGATCCATTTTTGTTTTAACTCTTTGGTCAGTAGGTACCTTTTACAAGCCATTCTTCCTAGGAAGGTTTGATACTTTTTCCCGTTATTAACTTCCATCTCAGGATGTCTAGGGGTGATAAGCTTGTCCCTTCCCAGGGCCATACATCACACATTTGTGTGCTTTTACATATCCAGCAGTTTATTATATTTAGTTTATGGCTGATTCCCTCTACTAGATCGACAAATAGACTTTTCCCAAGGGGTTCATCTATTTCATTTTTTTTCACCACCAGTGGTTTTTCTTTTATCAGATCTGCTACTCCCTCTGTATTTCTTAACTTTTTAAAACAGAACCACTCTCTGATAGGGCACTCCCCAGTCAGGCACTGCTTAAATGTGGCAGCATTTTTTGCAATCCAATATTGTTTTTCCTCTTTTTGACAGGTGGATAATTGGGTCATGTCAAAACATGTGGGATTCACATGGGTGTGAACTCTCATAAGGGATTGTAGATTCTCCCCATCACAAACTGAATGACAGCATTCGGAGTAAGCCCCATCTGTAAACTTGCTTATCAATAGGACTACTATCAGTCCCTCCAAGAGTCCAGTATGAACCATTCTATTTGTGGATCCTTTGGTCTCACCTGGCCTTGCCTCTTGGGTCGGGGGGTTCTTTCTCCTCATCATATCAATAGGATTACTATTAGTCCCTCCAAGAGTCCAGTATGAACCTGCCCCCATCTCGCTCTGAGGGTTCTCTTTGGTCTCACCTGGTCTTGCCTCTTGGGTCGGGGAGTTCTTAGGCTGGATTTGTGGAGTTCTCCCTTGTTTATTCCCACCTTTCACCTTTTTCTTAGTTTTAGTTAGCTCCCTTTGGGTGTGCCCTATGAGAGATTTAATTTTTAAATTAAGAATTACTGTTACTTATTACTTTTACATTAACACATTGTGACTCATTATAACAATTTATAACATCGGATTTAACCATTATTTTACACTTTTATATTAACACTTTTTAACCTCTTATAACAATGTGGATTTTTAACAATAGTAACGGACAGCTTGTAATAACTGTTATTGTCCCTTTATTGGCTTTAACTGGTTTTTGGTTGTTTCCTGAGAGTTACTTTGAGGGTGTCTGGATCTCGAGTGGCAGTCCACTCAGAGGGAACTCTTGTTGGGGTTGCAGGGTCAGAGGGATCTGACCCCTTGTTGCGGTCAGAGGGATCACTCAGGGGTGGTAATGGTCCTTTCACTCTAGTGATGTGGGTCCAGCCCTTTTCCTGGGTTCGCACTGCAGTATGAGTAGTGAGCAGAACTTGGAACGGGCCTTCGAATTTAGGGGTTAGTGGGGTGGTATTCCAGGACTTAATTAAAACCCAGTCTCCTGGTTTTATTTGGTGCATGTCAGTGTCCAAGGGAGAGGTTTGAGGAAGATACCCTCTTCTTTTAAGATCTGCCAATGTCTTTCCAATTGTTTTTACATATTCTTGGGTAGCGGCCTCTCCTTCTAAATAATCCCCAGTGCTATAGGGGGTCAATAAGAAGGGGAGTCCAAACATCATCTCATATGGTGAAGCCCCTATGTTAGATCTTGGTCAGACCCGGATTCGCAGAAGGGCCAGGGGCAGACACTTGAGCCAATTCATTCCTGTTTCGGTTATCAATTTAGTTAATACATTTTTGAGGGTTTTATTCATCCTCTCAACTCTCCCTGAACTTTGGGGATGCCAGGGTGTATGCAACCGCCACCTGATTCCTAAGGCTTTATTGACATCATGTAGAATTTTGGCTACAAAATGAGGACCTCGGTCTGAACCAACACTATTCACTAGCCCATACCGGGGGATGATGTGTTCTAATAATACCTTTATTACCACTTGTGCCGTCTCCTCCCCAGCAGGAAGGGCTTCCACCCAATGGGCCAAGCAATCAACCATAACAAGTAGATACCTGCAACTCTGTACTGAAGGCACCTCGGCAAAATCCACCTGTACATTTTGAAAGGGTCCCAATGCCATCCGTCTTCCTCCTGAGGCACTCCCCCCCATCGCTTTCTGATTTACCTTTTGGCATATACGGCATCCTTCAGTTACTGCTTTGGCCCAACCATATACCCCAATACATAAATATTCTCTTAAAAAAATGATCACATAACTCTTGGGTGCCCCAGTGGGTCAGGCTGTGTATTTTTGTTAGCATTTTTCAAGCTAGGGCTTTATTTAAAAACTTTCATCTATCTGGGGTTAACCATTCCCCTTGCTTCCCTTGGTACAACCCTAACTTCTTTATTTCTCTCAACTCATGTTCATCATATATTGGTTCTCTTCTTTTGTCAGCTGGCAGGATCTTGGATGGCAGTCCACCTGGGGAGACTCGTGGGGGATTTTTCTGGGTTTTGTCCATAGTTAGGAGGAGGCAATACTGGTCCTTTTACACGGGAAACGTCAGTCCACTCTTTTTCTTGGGTCCAAACAGCAGCATGGGTTACTAATTTCTAGCTTTTTCCTGATATCAGGCAAGGATCCAGCACAGAACTGCACCTCTAACAGCACTTGGTCCTCGGGACTGTCGGGATCCACGTAACCAAAAATGTCCTCCCCTGCTTAACTAGGTGGCTGGGGTCCCATTCCCCCTGGGTCCCATCAAAGGCCAGCCTGGTGCTGCCACCCCGGGGAACAGACCCTCCAATGCCCCTCACCACCAGGGTTCCACAGTCTCCCACATTCTGCCCTTCCCCTTTTCCACCTGGATCCCACCCTGGATCCGCCCGCGGGAGCCCATCCCCTGCCCGGGGCCCAAACCTGCTCCCCTGTTCCCAGACTTGCATCCCCGCGACATGGACCATGGCCATCTCCTTGGGGCTGAACAAGGCACCCAAAATAGAGTTCATCTCACTCCAGGTGCAAACATTAGGATTCAGGAACCAATCCACCCAGCCAGCCACCCCCACCAGGTCCCCAACCAGGCCTCCCAGCTCTTTCTTAAAGCCCCCAACTTCTGAAGCTGTCAGAGGTGCATCCCCAGCTGCCCCACTTATCGGGACTTTCCTTAGGGGGAAGAACAAAGCTCTTGACCTGGTGCCACAGTAGGGTCCTTTTGGGGTTTCTATATTATTGGCTGGCAAGTCCAGCTCCCAGTTGTGTGGGGGTGCAGGGACAGTAGATGGTGAAGGGGAGTGGCCTAGGCCAGTGTTAGGAGAGGTTGAGGATAGAGTTGAAGAGTAGAAGGGGTTAGTACTCAAGATAGTCGGGTTAGACTGAGGTGGTAGAGAGGGTGGAGCTGTAGGGGGTAATCCTGTTGGGGAGCAAGCTGAAGAAGGAATAGGGATCATGGTTTGGAGATATGGGAAGGGGTTCACAGGTAAAGCTGGAGGGTTAGCAGGGACAGTTTGGGGTATCCCAGGGTAAACAGGAGGAGCGGGCAAATAATCAAGAGGGTCCCAATGGTGACTGCTTTCCTCCCTTTTCCCTTTTTCATTTTTCCTCTTTCCCTCTTGTGGCTTACAAATCTTAACTGTTTCACTTTCAGTTCTGTGTCTCTGCCAGCAGGCAGCATAAAGGATCTGCTCAGTATCTGAGTCCCCTCGGGATTTCAGATACTGGTTTAATTGTGAGCACATCCAGGGGTCCTTAGTTCCACACCATGGCCATTTTCCAGGTAAATTTAAAGTGGGCCAAACCTCAATACAATAATGAATCATTTTAACCTTGCTCAAATTTTTAGTGGCCTCATCAGTATCCCATAGTTCCAACATTTGTCCTAATGGACTATCTGGGGGAATGTTCTTTATCTTCCCCTTTTCCTCCTCAGGTGGTTTTTGCTTATTTATGTATGCTCCCATTCTCACTAGGTAATCTTCACTCACTCTACGAACACCCGTCAGTGGCCCCAGTGGCACCACTCCTGCCAGTGCTCAGAGTGCCCTGTCGGTAGCCTGATATCTCGCCCTTAGAGATTCAGTCACTACCCCAGCCAGCACCCCTCTTCCTCTCCTGTATATCTATCGAGTTTCCATAAGTGGCCGGTCAACCTGGGCCCAGAGTTCCAGTCACCACCTACAGCCAGGACTCGGACGTACAGTGTGCGACTCACTCACTCCCCCTATCGTTAAATCCCTCGCACCTTGGGACTTCCCTAACTTTCATTCATCCTACACCCAGGCGGTATACTCAAAAGACCCCCGGCCCTGTAGGCTCTCCGCACCTGGAACGCATACCTCTCACTTCTAGGTACCCCCAACCAGTGCGCCCACTCCTGTACCCCGGTAGTTACCCCAGCCAGTGTCCCAAGCCAGTAGTGGTTGCAGTTACCCGCCCTCAGGGTCTGGCCACCACTCCTGCCAGTGCTCAGAGTGCCCTGTCGGTAGCCTGATATCTCGCCCTTAGAGATTCAGTCACTACCCCAGCCAGCACCTCTTCCTCGCCTGGACACCCCGGGCCGTAACTCGGCCAGTACCGTCTCTCACTCCCCACACCCTGTCAGCTACCCCAGCCAGTGTCCCAACCCCTGGATACCCCGGGCCGTAACCTCAGCCAGTGTGGTGCGTGCTACACACACAGCTCTAGGCTTTCCGCACGCTTGGATCAGCCTGAGCAGCCCGCCTCCGTCGATTCTAGAATGGGGGCGGGCCTATCCTACAATCACACACCCTGTGACGTGCCACTCACCCTCTAAATTACCTCCGCACGCCCGGAGGGGGGCGCCTATGCCCCTGGAGACGCCTCTTTCACACCGTTCTCCTTTCGCTTCCCTCCGTTTCCGGCCAGTTCCCTCGCGGGAGACTGAAAACGCGGTACTAGAAGGCCCACACTCGCTCCAAAGATCCGAGCTGCCGGTCTTTGTCTCACACACACACCACTCGCTCGTCTCCACTCCCGCCACCGGCTATACTTTACCGGCGCTCCTCCGCGCTGTCCGATCCCAGGCTGTCTTCCTTGGGTCCGGTGTGACCAGCTGTCCGGAGATCCAAAGGGCAGTCGGCCGTCCCATCCTCGGTCCTCTTCAGGCGTGGTCACGTGGCGGCGAGCCCCCAATTTGTTATAAATGGGCCAGGAGATCAGCTCCTTTGAAAAGGCCTTTATTAGAAATCAGCTCTGGGTAGGGGGCTCGAGGGGCTGCGCACGCCGCCGCTGCTCCCTGTAGACACCACAGAGGAAGAGGTGCAGTCGAATCTGCTGCTGCTGCTGCAGAGTCGGGATTCCTTCCTCACGGGGGTTCCCATAGAATCACTTTGGCTCGTGTGGTCCAGGGGGGTCACCTCTCTCCAGTTCCTTTCAGGTCATGGCGAGAAAGTAACAAAAGAATACCTGCTGCCTGCAGGTAGCTAGACATGTGCCTCGCACAGTTTTGTCCTTCTTAGGTCCAGTTTCTGTGTCGGCTCGCTGTCCTAGGGGTTTTTCTAGCTCCAACTGGATCCCGGTCGTGGCCAGGCACCATGGGAGCTCTCTCATCTCCATACTGGGCGGGGCCCACAGCTCGACGGCAGGCGGCAGGGAGCAGCAGGAAGCAGCAGGGAGCAGCAGGGGGCAGCAGGAAGTGGCAAGGGGGAACGACTTAGGCGGCGGCGTGCGGGCTTTAGTCGATGGAGAGGGGAAAGCCCAGGATTTAGGGAGAAAGGGTACAGAACTTGGACATAACGAGCAGAAATTCAGGGTACAGATTCAACATGACCGGTTTAAAACAGGCAAGTAACAGTGCAACTTTAATTTTACAGCAAAACAGTGTAACAGTACAACTTAGGAGTGCATAACCTGGGGCTAATTTCTTTCATCTGGGATATTTCTGGGGTCTTGCCTTGGCCTGCCTTGTCAGATAAGTGTTAATCTTCCAGGATAACACATTGTTACCACTCTGTGGTTCTTGTTCCTGGTGGCAATTTTCACCAGCACCTTCCTTGCTTGGTCTGCCTGTTTTAAGTTACCTGCACTAAAGCCAAGCACTGCAGGGAGGTTCCTTGGGTATTTCTTTGTTCCAGGCTCAATATAGGGCCTACTGAAATTCTTGGGTTAGATTTTTGGTAGTGTCTAAGCTCTTCTCTTGCACATCTCAGTGCAGATCTCATTATTTGAACACTCTTGGCAGTTGCTGTCTGATGTTTTCTGAGGTCTTTTCTTTTTGCCCTCATGCCTATTTCATTTTTTATGGCTCTTTAGGGCTGTGGTTGAAAAATACCTGCTTGAAAAATCTCGTCTGGTTTCTCAAGAAAAAGATGAAAGGTAAGAGAGAAATATAGTTTTCCAAGAGACTTAAAATGAATGCAGCAGTTTAAAAGCAGCTGAATTGTATAGAATAAAAGAAAATCCACTATATTTTCATGAGAGAAATGTATTGACTTTACAGGAACTATCATGTCTTTTATTATTTGCTACTTGGAGTCAATGAGGACGAGCGTAAAGAATTTCACCCCAAGCAACCTGAAGATTATTTCTACCTCAACCAGGTAATCTGTGATTTACCAATGCATTAATAAGAGTTGTCTGTGTGTTGTGTCAAGATGAAGGGAGGGAGAATAAATTCTGCTGGACTTTTTGTGATGTTTGAGTTTCGCTCTTTGCCTTTTTTTGGATTTCTCTTTGCAGCATAACTTGAAAATTGAAGATGGGGAAGATCTCCGACATGAATTCGAGAGATTAAAACAAGCCATGGAGATGGTTGGCTTCCTTTCAGCAACAAAGAAACAGTAAGTGAATTCTGTGAGCTTTTGTTACTGGCAATTATTGTTCATGGGTTGCAATGAGCAGTTGGGATCACATGTAGTTCTGTAAGGAACGAGGAGAGCTGAGTGTTTGAGAGTTCACAGACTAATTCTTGAGGCAGACTTAGGTCTGCTTACCTGTTATAATGAACTCTCTTAAGAAAAAACTTGACATAATTCAATTTTTCTTCCTTAGGATCTTTTCAGTACTTTCAGCTATTCTGTATTTGGGCAATGTAACATACAAGAAGAAAGCCACAGGTCGGGATGAAGGGTTGGACGTGGGACCTCCTGAAGTCTTGGACGTTCTTTCCCAGCTGTTGAAAGTAGAGTATTCCTCTTTAGCATTAATGTGTGATACACCTGCTTGTCATGTTCTACCCCAGCATTTCACTCAGATATCCCAACTGCTGTATCTAGATCTCCTTTGTGATACTGCCACAAAATTTATCTTGTGGGAGGGGAAACATGAAATTAGTGAGATTATTTGGGTTAGAGATGGAATATAACCTATAGCATGGAAATAGAATTTGTTGACTTGCCAATCACAGAGATGAGCAAGAACAGATTCAGTGTAGGTGTGTTCTTTGCACCACAATGAATGTAAACAGGATAATTTAAACAAGTTGTAGGACTTGTAAAGCTACTGATGGATGGTAAATGTGGCTGTTGTCAAAGACCTTCTCTGAAGAAGTTGTATGTCCACTGCTGCAGTTAAATAACTCATTGAGGAGCTTGATGGTGACAGCAACTCTTGTTCTCTCTTGTTTTGAAGAGTAAACGGGAAATCCTGGTAGAAGTGCTAACAAAAAGAAAAACTGTGACTGCTAATGGTAAGCTTATTTTGCCATATAGTCTCAATGAGGTGAGTAAAAGAGCACTTGTAGAGTGATTTTAAATAACTGAAACTTGCTTTTTTGGATTAAAAAAGCTATTACGGTACACTTTCACATTTTGTGAGGGATGGCTGGCAAGTTAGAAGTTTGAATTAAAGTCATATTGTGGTTTTATTTATCTCTGCTGGGTTATAACCTGTGAGTGACACTGGTCTGAAACAGAAATGATTGTTTTTTTTAAACTAAGTTCTGAAGATTATTTGATCTGCAGGCAATAACAGCTCGTGATTCCATGGCAAAGTCCTTGTACAGTGCTCTGTTTGATTGGATTGTTCTGAGGATCAATCATGCACTCCTTAACAAGAAGGACATGGAGGAATCTGTTACAGTAAGTCTCTCACAAAGCCAAGTCTTTGCAGGCAGCTGTGTGTTTGGACCTAACAGTCAGTGCTAGAGATGATGTGTTGTAATATCTGGGATAAATTTTGATACTTCTCAAGCCCATGGTAAATTTCCTGGTAATGTTAAAATCATCTGTTTTCACAGTAGACAGAACTATTAAATATTTAAAATCTTTCAGCACAGACTGCAGTGCTCTCTGGACTGTTTATCTGTTGAGGATTAAGGCACTGTATGACAGATTGGTAACTAGATTTCCACATGATCTTTTAGTGTCTGTCCATTGGTGTACTTGATATTTTTGGATTTGAAGACTTTGAAACCAACAGTTTTGAGCAGTTCTGTATAAATTATGCAAATGAGCAACTTCAGTATTATTTCAATCAGCACATTTTCAAATTGGAGCAGGTAAGAAACATGAGTGGCTGAAGTGAGACCTGTTTTTATCAATTGTTTGTGTATTATGCAAATTTAGGCTTTACTCTGCAAAACCCCATGGCAGAATTGCTTGAATATTTCTGAAAGTCTTTACTTCTAAAATTCCTTCTTTCCCTATTGCTTGTTTTTGTACTAATGGGATCTTTCTTCAGAGGGCTGGCACTAAGTTTCTGCTTGACTGCAAAAACTAAGATAGCATTCAGGTGATCCCAGACAGAAGTCAGCTAAAACTGTGAACTTTGGTATTGGACGTCTGTAGGTGAGGGGTTGGATTCAGGGGTGTTTTTGTTTTGATGGTTGGGAAACAGCTTCTCTTATTTTTATCAGTCTGTAAGGATTTAATAACCAGTCTTTGCTGCTTCTCCCACCCAACTGCATTTAGGGGATACAACTGTGCTCTGATGCTGGCAGTGGTTCTGAAGTCCTGGTATTACTGGCGTGTGTTGATTGACTTGTTTGCAGATGGTGTCATCTGACAGAGCACTCTGAGTGCTGCAGGAGCCAACAGATCTTGTTCCTTCACTGGGCTTTGGAGGGGGGTTTGCTCCAGACTTGTTTTTTTCTGCTTTATGCAGGAGTGTGGTTCTCAGGTCACTCTGCTGAAAGGAGTCATTCTCTAGTATGTGGTACTTTGTCAACAACTTTAGGCAAGCATTTTAAAGAAAATAAAATTACCAAACATCCAAACTTTGTGTGTAAACATAATGTTGAGGTCCCTGTTTTGTAACTTAGGACAGAATTGCCTATCTGGGCTGGCCAGAGTAAATAGTTACATTGTTTTCTATTTTTTTTTCTAATACCATTTTTCCAAATAGGCTTAATCCTTGAATGACCCATTTCCTGTACCTCTTGCAGCCTGAGGGCGCTCAGGGGGATCTCTATATCTTTTTAAAGAAAGGCTTTTTTTGTCTGTGGAAAATGGCATTTCAGTTCTGTAACACAGTGTGCACTGTGTTGGGCAGACTGGATTCCACCTACTTAAAAATAATGCAATTATCATCATCATCATCCAGAACATGAGAGGTGCTCTTTGTCCTTGGTTAAACATGAAACTTATTTAATTTTCTGTGTGATTCTTATGTTTTTTGTTCTTTTTTTTGTTTTATCGTTCTTTTACTGTATGTCTTGGGTTGTGGAGCTGGGTTTTGTGTATTCTATTTACATCTGTTTTGGGGCCTGATGACCCACCTTGATAGGCCATTGTTACCTTCCCCAGCCTGTGCGGTGCATTTGCATTTCTATACATCTCATGCCCTGGCGGTGGGGGGTGGGGGGGAGGGGAGATGGCCGGGTGGGGTCGGTGCTGCTCTGTTGCAGGAGCGGGGTGCGCGGCGCTTCCTTCGCTGCGGTGTGGGAAGAGCTGCTTCGTCTCCTGTGCTCGTCATCCTGTCTCCCTCCTGGCCGTCCCTGAACCGGTTTCTTCGCAGAATCATCTCTGCTCCAACAGGATCACGTCTGCCACTCCAGAAGTGTTTGGACTGTTTACGTTTGGACTGTTATCAACATCCTGAATCACAGGGTCAGATTGAAACTCTGACTTTGTCAGGGTTTTCTTCTAAAATTATTGTTTATTTGTTTATTTGTTTGTTTGGTTGGGTGGTTTTGTTTCCTATCATATTTGTATTGTTAAACCTCCTAGTAAAGAACTGTTATTCCTATTCCCAACATCTTCGCCTGAGAGCCCTTGATTGCAAAATTATAATTCGTCGGGGTGCGAGGGGTTGGTATTCTCCATCCTAGGGGAACCTCAGTTTCCCTGGCAGATACCTGTCTTTCCAAACCAAGACAGATTTTGGCGCCCAACGTGGGGCACGAGGGCATTGAGAGAGAGGAATAACAGTTCTTGGGTATTAGATAAAAGCCCACTGGCCAGAATAATGTGGTCTAGCTTTCCCTGGTTTGGGTGGCACGTGGTGGTGGCTGTATTTCTGCCATTTGCTACTCCTTATGTTAATATGGGTCCTATGACTAAGGCTACTGTGGCGGGCATTCAGTTTGTTTTGTGGATTAATAAGGTGAGAAATTCATGGATTTTTAACTTCCTCTGGAAAGCAAGCACATGGATTCATAGCTATCATAGGCTAACTCTGTGCTTCTGGGGTTACTTTAACAATGGTACCTATTGTAAGGAAATGGCACCGGGGGAAATTTTCTCCCAGCCCTTCACACAGTTTTTTGGGTCCACCCCACCAGTTTTTGAAGGGTTGAAATCTCTGAGTGCTAATGATATCATACAGTGGCTGGTGTTGCTGGTATGCCTGTTCTGTTTGGCATTCAGAGATAAGGGGAAATTGGCCTGGGTAAGCACCTTAATAAGTACCCCAGAGAATAAGAATGCAGCCCAAGAGTCCGCTCCTGCCCCACAGCCTGCCTCAGAGATAAACCACCCGGTTTGGGTGGGGGCTCTGATTAAGGAGATGCAAGAAAAGATGAGCCAGATGCTGAGGGAGTACATCTCCCCAGCTAGTGGGAAATCCTTCCCCTGCCCTGACAAAAGAGAGCCTGATGGTGCAGCAATGAAACCCACAGAGATTACAACTGCTCAGGTCCCAGCTGAACCACAGGGGCAGTCACAGCCAGCGGCAGTTGCCCCTGTGGAAACAAAGAAATCTAAGGTGAAAACAGCAAACCCAGACAATAAGAAAGGAGGGCCCTCACAACCTGCAGGGGAATCACATGTTCAGATCATCACCGAGTCCCTGTCGTACGAAAGTCTCCGTAACCTGCAAAAAGATATCGTACGGCGGGGGCGTGAGGCTTACACAGCCTGGCTACTTCGGGTTTGGGACCTCATGGGTACTGGTGTGCAATTGGACAGTGGTGAGGCAAGGAATTTGGGACCCTTGACCCAGGACTCAGGTATAAATCAGGTATTTGTAAGAGAGCCAGGACCCCTTTCCCTTTGGGAGCGGCTTTTAATGAGTGTGAGAGAGAGATTTATCCACAAAGAAAGAATGCAGGAGCACCACCATAGAATGCGCTGGAAAACTCTGGAGGAAGGGATCCAACAGCTGAGGGAAGTGGCGGTGCTGGAGGTACTTTTTGGGAGGAGTGGACAGCATGATAATGACCCTGACAAGGTTAAATGCACAGGGCAGATGTTGTGGAATCTGGCAAATCTAGGGCCATCTCAGTACACCACCTTTATTGCAACAATTAATGCTGAGGACAATCGAGAGACAGTGGGGTCTGTTGCCAATAAGCTTAGGAACTATGAAAGTATGATCAATGGCCCGATGCAGGCTCATATCTCTGCCGTGGTTAAAGAACTCAAAGAAGAGATAAGGGGGGTGAGGGAGGAGATGAGGACAAACAGTTCCAATGTGGCACCAGTGCGAGTCACAGGCCCCAGAGTTAGAGCCCAACGACCCCCAGCTCGAGAGAGAGGGTACACCCCAAGAGCTGACCTGTGGTTTTATCTGCGTGACCATGGGGAAGACATGGGAATGTGGGATGGGAAACCCACTTCTGTCCTGGCAGCACGGGTGCGTGAGCTCAAGGAGAGGAACAATCACCAAGGGGGATCTACGAAAATGAAAGTAGCCTCAGCCTCCTATAACCAAGCTGCCAATACTGTGTTGAATCCCCTTGAAGGAACCTCTAGTATGTATGCTCAGGGAGGGGATAACCAGTGCTAGAGGGGCCCTGCCTCTAGCCAGGTAGAGGAAAGGGATAATCGGATCTATTGGACTGTGTGGATCCGATGGCCTGGCACATCTGACCCACAAAAATACACGGCTTTGGTTGACACTGGTGCCCAATGTACCCTGATGCCATCAGGGTATGTAGGAACAGAACCCATTTCTATTTCTGGGGTGACAGGAGGGTCCCAGCAGCTGACTGTAGTGGAAGCCGAAGTGAGTTTAACTGGGAATGGGTGGCAGAAACACCCCATTGTGACTGGCCCAGAGGCCCCGTGCATCCTCGGCATAAACTATCTCAGAAATGGATATTTCAGAGACCCGAAAGGATATCGTTGGGCTTTTGGAGTAGCTGCTGTAGAGACGGAAGAGATCAAACAACTGAATACCTTGCCTGGTCTTTCAGATGACCCTTCTGCTGTGGGACTGCTAAGAGTTGAAGAACAACAGGTACCAATTGCCACAGCAACAGTGCACTGTCGGCAATACCGCACTGACAGAGACTCTGTGACCCCGATCCATGAGATGATTCGTAAACTGGAGAGCCAAGGGGTGGTCAGCAAGGCTCATTCACCTTTTAACAGCCCCATCTGGCCTGTGCGTAAGCCCAGTGGAGAATGGAGACTGACTGTAGATTATCGTGGTCTGAATGAGGTCACGCCACCACTGAGCGCTGCTGTGCCAGACATGTTGGAGCTTCAGTACGAGCTGGAGTCCAAGGCAGCAAAGTGGTACGCGACCATTGACATTGCCAATGCCTTCTTCTCCATTCCTGTGGCAGCAGAGTGCAGGCCCCAGTTTGCTTTCACCTGGAGGGGTGTGCAGTACACCTGGAATCGGCTGCCCCAGGGGTGGAAGCACAGTCCCACCATCTGCCATGGACTGATCCAGGATGCACTGGAAAAGGGTGAGGCTCCGGACCATCTACAGTACATAGATGACATCATTGTGTGGGGGAACACGGCAATGGAAGTCTTTGAGAAAGGAGAGAAGATCATCCAAATTCTCCTGGAAGCCGGTTTTGCCATCAAGAAGAGCAAAGTCAAGGGACCTGCCCAAGAGATCCAGTTCCTGGGAGTGAAGTGGCAAGATGGACGGCGTCAGATTCCCACTGAGGTCATCAATAAGATCACTGCCATGTCCCCACCAACCAACAAGAAGGAAACACAAGCTTTCCTAGGGGCCATTGGCTTTTGGAGGATGCACATCCCTGAGTACAGTCAGATTGTGAGCCCTCTCTACCTGGTTACCCGCAAGAAGAACGATTTCCACTGGGGCCCAGAACAGCAACACGCCTTTGCCCAGATCAAGCAGGAGATCGCTCATGCGGTAGCCCTTGGCCCAGTCAGGACGGGACCAGAGGTAAAGAACGTGCTCTACTCTGCAGCCGGGAGCCATGGTCTGTCCTGGAGCCTGTGGCAGAAGGTGCCAGGTGAGACTCGAGGCCGGCCACTGGGATTCTGGAGCCGAAGCTACAGAGGGTCTGAAGCCAATTACACTCCCACAGAGAAGGAGATCTTGGCCGCCTACGAAGGAGTTCAAGCTGCCTCAGAGGTGATTGGCACTGAAGCACAACTCCTCCTGGCACCCCGACTACCGGTGCTGGGGTGGATGTTTAAAGGAAAGGTTCCCTCCACCCACCATGCCACCGATGCTACATGGAGCAAATGGATCGCCCTCATCACTCAGCGCGCCCGTATTGGTAACCCAAATCGCCCTGGGATTTTGGAAGTAATCACCAACTGGCCAGAAGCTGAGAACTTCAGTCTCACTGACGAAGAAGAACAAGTAACCCGGGCTGAAGAAGCTCCACCATACAACCAACTGCCAGCAGAAGAAACACGCTACGCTCTTTTCACTGATGGTTCCTGTCGCATCGTAGGGATGAACCGGAAGTGGAAAGCAGCCGTATGGAGCCCCACAAGACAAGTTGCACACGCCACTGAAGGAGAAGGTGGGTCAAGCCAGCTTGCTGAACTCAAAGCTGTTCAATTGGCCCTGGACATTGCTGAAAGAGAGAAGTGGCCGAAGCTCTACCTCTACACTGATTTGTGGATGGTGGCTAATGCTCTGTGGGGCTGGCTGGAAAGGTGGAAAAAAGCCAACTGGCAGCGTAGGGGAAAACCAATCTGGGCTGCTGATGAGTGGAAGGACATTGCCATCAGGGTAGGGAAACTACCTGTGAAAGTCCGTCATGTGGATGCCCATGTCCCCAAGAGTCGGGCTAATGAGGAGCACCGGAACAACGAGCAAGTAGATCAAGCTGCGAGGATAAAGGTATCCAAGGTAGACTTGGATTGGCAACACAAGGGAGAGTTGTTCCTAGCTCGGTGGGCCCATGATGCTTCAGGTCATCAGGGCAGAGATGCCACCTATAAGTGGGCACGAGACCGAGGGGTGGATCTAACCATGAACAGTATTTCACAGGTTATCCACGACTGTGAGACGTGTGCTGCCATCAAGCAGGCCAAGCGGGTGAAGCCCCTCTGGTACGGTGGACGGTGGTCCAAGTACAAGTATGGGGAGGCCTGGCAGATTAATTACATCACCCTGCCCCAAACCCGCCAAGGCAAGCGCTACGTGCTGACCATGGTGGAAGCCACCACTGGGTGGCTGGAGACCTATCCTGTGCCTCATGCCACCGCCCGGAACACCATCCTGGGCCTGGAAAAACAAGTCCTGTGGAGACATGGCACCCCTGAGAGAATTGAGTCGGACAACGGGACTCATTTCAAGAACAGCCTCATAAACACCTGGGCTAAGGAACACGGCATTGAATGGATATATCACATCCCTTATCATGCACCAGCTGCCGGGAAAGTTGAACGGTGCAATGGACTGCTTAAGACCACCCTGAAAGCACTTGGCGGGGGGACCTTCAGAAATTGGGAAGTGAACTTAGCAAAGGCCACCTGGATGGTCAACACCCGAGGGTCTATTAATCGAGCTGGTCCTGCCCAGTCTACCCCTTTGCACACAGTGGATGGAGACAAAGTCCCTGTAGTACATATGAGAGGTATCTTAGGAAAGACTGTTTGGGTAAACCCCACCTTGGGCAAAGGTGAACCCACCCGTGGGATTGTTTTTGCTCAAGGACCTGGTAACACTTGGTGGGTGATGCAGAAAGATGGGAAAACCAGTTGTGTACCACAGGAAAACCTAATCCTGAGTGAGAACTGAGTGTGAGGGTTCATTCTGTATAGTGGAGTTTATTAATTTAGGTATGATACAGATGGTAATAGAATAAGGGGTGGAACGTTGTCTTGGGTTGTGGAGCTGGGTTTTGTGTATTCTATTTACATCTGTTTTGGGGCCTGATGACCCACCTTGATAGGCCATTGTTACCTTCCCCAGCCTGTGCGGTGCATTTGCATTTCTATACATCTCATGCCCTGGCGGTGGGGGGTGGGGGGGAGGGGGGGGTGGCCGGGGGTTGGCGGTTCGGCCCTGCTGCAGGAGTGGTTCGGCCCTGCTGCAGGAGCGGGGTGCGCGGCGCTTCCTTCGCTGCGGTGTGGGAAGAGCTGCTTCGTCTCCTGTGCTCGTCATCCTGTCTCCCTCCTGGCCGTCCCTGAACCGGTTTCTTCGCAGAATCATCTCTGCTCCAACAGGATCACGTCTGCCACTCCAGAAGTGTTTGGACTGTTTACGTTTGGACTGTTATCAACATCCTGAATCACAGGGTCAGATTGAAACTCTGACTTTGTCAGGGTTTTCTTCTAAAATTATTGTTTATTTGTTTATTTGTTTGTTTGGTTGGGTGGTTTTGTTTCCTATCATATTTGTATTGTTAAACCTCCTAGTAAAGAACTGTTATTCCTATTCCCAACATCTTCGCCTGAGAGCCCTTGATTGCAAAATTATAATTCGTCGGGGTGCGAGGGGTTGGTATTCTCCATCCTAGGGGAACCTCAGTTTCCCTGGCAGATACCTGTCTTTCCAAACCAAGACACTGTATTACCTTATCATTAGCTTTTTCTTGTGAGTATTTACAGCATCAAGAAAATTTGATATTTTGCTTCTGTATCTTAGTGGGAAGCTTCTCTTGGGAAGCATTTGAGGGATTGTCACTTCAACAGAGGAACTTCATGTTCTCTTGTCAAGGAGCTCCAAATGTTCTGAGCCTAAGCAATATCCATTGCTTCCTCATGGAAGTTATGGTACTGATGTTGTGTAGGCCTTAACTGCCTTAAAGTTTTGAAACTTCTCTTATTTCCTCTGACAGTGCAATATGAAAATTCTGGAACTTGATACTGAACTATTCTCATTTCCCATAGTACAAAAATCATGGAAGAGAAAATAGACTTGAACTCCTCTGTGTCTGCCCAGTTTTACTGGAGTGCTGTGGATGTGATGTCTGACTCCAGGGTCATAGGCTGCTGACTGCTGGGAAGGCAGAGCACAGCAGAACATTCCTTTCACAGCTTTGGTTTATCAAATTTATTTATCAAATAAATACCACCATCCCCATCCCCACAGCACCACCATCCCCACAGCACCACCATCCCCATCTCCATCCCCATCCCCACAGCACCACCATCCCCATCTCCATCCCCATCCCCACAGCACCACCATCCCCATCCCCACAGCACCACCATCCCCATCCCCATTTCCATCCCCACAGCACCACCATCCCCATCCCCACAGCACCACCATCCCCATCCCCATTTCCATCCCCACAGCACCACCATCCCCTCATCTCCACACCGTTCTGCACAGCTCTGCCATCTCCATCCCCACCATCATCACCATCTCTCACCAAACCACTCCATCCCATCATCCTCATCCTCACCTCCATCCCCATGGCAACCCACTCCTTTCCTGCCCCCAGGCTGGGCTGGAAAAGGGTTACTGCGCTCAGCTGTGGCAAGGACTGGCACTACAGAAACAAGGAAAACCACAACAACAAAATCCCAAATCTGCCTTGGATTTGCAGGAAGGCTTCAAAAGGCTGGAAAAGGCTGGACAAAGCTCACTGGGTTCAGCTTGGGCAAGGACTGGCACCAGAGTGACAGAAGGCCCAACCACAGACAGGCAGTGCCAGTGCCCTGATGGTGCCCAGTGAAAGGAAGAAGAGAAATGTGTCTTTACAAACAGACTGTGTGAATCTGCTTGTAGATAGGGCCAGGGACTTGAAGATAAAGAAGCAACAGGAGAAACCATTACTTTCAGAAAGTGTTATTAATTCACATGGCCTGCTGCTCAGCCAACGTCCTGCTAAATTCCTGACCTTGGAGAAGAAGAACAAAGACAATAGAACTATGAATATCATGTTTAACAAAGGGGGGATGCATATTAGAGGGGGACATACAGTAGGCAATTCAGGAAGTTTGTACCTTCCAAGTACCTCAGCCAGTGGAGAAAGGGAGAGAGTGATGTGGCCATGAAAATTAGGATAAAAAGGAGGCTGTGTCCCCTAACAATCTGGGAGACCACATGGGAAATTGTCGCCCTGATTTTTCAGCATCCTGGTGTTTTTATAGTTTCTGAATTCTTTCTCATGTAAGTGTTATAAATAGAATTAATGTTTATGGTAAATACGAGTGCATTTTTCATTCCTCTTCTGAGGAGGAAACAATTGATGGACTTTTGGTTTGACCAATGTGATTGGAGAGGTGGCAATCTCATTCTCCAACCCATGGTCTGGGTGTAAATACTGTATAATTGAAGTCACTCAGAACAGAAGTCAGGTCTTGCCCTGTCGACTGGAACAGAGTCTGTCTTCCTTTCGTGCCCTATTGCAACAGGAAATGTCCCATGGCCTCTCCTTTTGTTCATTAATAAAGTTACAGGACTTCTCTGTCTCATTTTTGGACATAACCCTCTGGTACTGTGATTTTTTTCTGCACACTTGGGAGTTATGCCAGGGCCTGGATGGTACCCTAAAAGTGGTGCCCACTGTGCCAAAGTCTGTTGGATTTCTGGACATGCCATGGCAGGGCATCCCATAGGTGTCCTGAGACAATGGAGAATGGGGGGATGCCTGCAGGGAAGTCGCTGGGTTCCTCATGGCCTGAGCCCAGGATCTGTTGGAGGGAATCGTCTTGAGTTCTGGAGGCACTTTGAGCACCACAACTTTGGATCAGAAGGATCCAGAGCTGTTGGAGAGTGTCCAGAGGAGGGACACGGAGCTGGGGAAGGGGCTGAGGGCACTTGGCTCGTTCAGCTGGAGCAGAGGAGGCTGAGGGGAGGCTCCTCGGGGGCTGCAGCTCCTCCCCAGGGGAGGCGGAGGGGCAGGGGCTGAGCTCTGCTCTGGGACAGGGACAGGAGCCCAGGAAGGGCTGGAGCTGTGTCAGAGTTGGGCTGGAGCTCAGGGAAAGGTTCTTCCCCCCGAGGGTGCTGGGGCACTGCCCAGGCTCCCCAGGGAATGGTCCCAGCCCCAAGGCTGCCAGAGCTGCAGGAGCCTTTGGCCAAGGCTCTCAGGGATGCTCAGGGTGGGATTGTTGGGTGTCTGTGCAGGGACAGGGGCTGGGCTGGACGATCCTGTGGGACCCCTCCAGCTCAGGATATTCCAGGAGTCTATGAATAATTCAGTTCCTTCTCAGGACTGCAGTTATCAGCTGTTTCTTGTTGAAAATAACCTACAAGGGAGCCTTAAAGAGAGACCTGATTATTATGTGAGGCTGAGCTGCGTGATTGATAACCAGGGAGTCCAAGATTAATCCCAGGGAATTGCATGCAGCTTGCTGCATTGCTGCACTAGGACCAGAATGGGTGGTTGTGCTGGGCAGGGTAACAGTGAGATGGCTGTCTGGGGCCACCAGAGCACTGCAGTTGGACAATCTACAGAGAGACACCCTCTGCCCCGCAGTGAGCACCCCGGGCCCCCAGCACCAGCCCCGCTGTGGGCATGGGGAGGAACTGGGGGGTTCCAGCAAACACCAGCACTGAGAAGGGCACGGGGCTGGGAGTCCTCCTGCAGCACCTGCCCCCAGCTTCTCCCGGGCCATGTGGGGCTGAGCTCTGTGGGAACAGCAGCCCCTGGCTCACTGCCCTCCCAAGAGGGGGGATGGACACACAGCTGGCTTCCCCCCACCCACCCTACAACTCCCTGGGAAGAGTAATGGGGATCAGAGACCAGGAATGGGGGAGACAGATGCTCTGCAGGGCGGTGGGGGGTCCTACATTGAGACACAGACAATCTCTGGGGGGGGCCAGGAATCCCACACCCTCCTGGGGGGACCAGGACCAACTCCCAGAACCCAAGAGGCCCCCCAAGGACCCTTAAGGACCCAAGAATCTTCCCCAGAGACCAAAGAGCCCCTTCAGGGACCAAGAAACTCCCCCTAAGGAGCCCCCCAAAGACCCAGGGACGCCCTTAAGGACCCAGGGAGCCCCTCAGGGACAGGATGAGTCCCTCCCAGGGATCAAGACGCCCTCCGAAGAACGCCTCAAGGGCCAAGATAATTCCCTTAAGGACCCAAGAACACACCCATCCCCCCCAGCGACCAAAAGAACCCTGTAAGGACCCAATAATTCCCCCCACCCCCACCCCCCCAAGGGCCAAAAGAACCCTCTTGAGGACCCAAGGACCTCCTTCAGGACCCAAAGGGCTTCTCAGAAACTCAGCAGCCCCCGGCCCGCTGCCCTCCCGGAGGGACACACAACCACCGAGCCCCGTCATGACGTCATCCCAGCAGTGACGTCACCGGGGCCGTTGCCATGGCGCCGCGCGCCGCCGCTTCCTGTGTGTGTTCGAAGCGGCGGGCGGGGCGCGCTCCCGTCGTGCCCCGTGCGGGGGCGGCCGCCATGTTGTGGAGCGGCGGGGCCGCCGGGTGCTGACGGAGGAGGCGGAGCTGGGCCGGGCCGGGCCGGGCCGGCTGGTGGCACCGGCACCGGAGCAGGTACGGCCGGGGCACGGCGCGGAGCACGGCGCGGAGCACGGCATGACACGGCGCGGCGCAGTGGGAGCTTGGGGCAGGCTCGGGGCCCGCACTTTTCCTCGGGGGCACGGGCCTGTGGGCCGGGCCGGGCTGTTGCGGAGGGGCTGGGCCGGGCCGGGCCGGGCCGGGCGGGGCTGGGGGTGCCTTGCCTCCTTTAGTCCCTTTCTCCCTCGGCAGCCGGTCACCGGGCAGCCCCGCCTCTCCCTCCCCGCCCGTGGCGGTGCCTTGTCAGGCCTGGCAGGATGGGCCCAGTCTCTGCCGGTTCCTGCGGGCCCAGGCGGGCTGTGCCCCGTCACGGCGCGGCCGGTGAGCCCCAACGCCCCGGTGTGTTTGGTAACGGGCGTCCCGCACCTGCACACAGGGCCGGGGCCGTGCAAAGCAGCTGGAAGCTCGCGGTGTAACCCCTTCGCTCGGTCCGTGTCCTGGCTCGCTGGGGAGAGACGCAAAGAGCGGAGCCTGGATCAGCTCTTGGTTCTTGATCAAGTTGATCACACAAACGGTTACAGAGATTTTAGTGATGTGGATCTTACTCCTAAAGGGATTTGCCAGGCAGCAGCAGAAGCTTTGGCCAGCAGTCTGTTGTCCCTGCCCACCCGATGGCTCTGGGGTCTGAGGGAGGTCGTTATCTCTGAGTTTCATCACGGTGTTTTTAACCCCTTGTTGACTTGCTGCACGTGGGATTTGTACGCAGGGATCAGCCTGAGCTGAGGGTCCTCCAGGTGGTGAGAAGGTTCTGCTGGGGCAGGGAGGTTTGTCAAGTCACACTGGAGTCACCTCATGAAGGTGTTATTGGATTCATGGCATGGAGGACTGTTTTCTCTTGATTTGTGGCTCTCTTGAAGGCTTTGTGCCCATTTTCTTGTTGATTCTTCCTGCATGTATTTAATGATAACACTGCAGTATTTTGTGCTGAAGGTTCTTCAAAGAGCAGTTCTGCTGTGAGCAACAAAATATCGTTGCCGCCTTCTAGAACCTGAAGGAGCCAAGAAAAAAGATGGATAGACTATGTACAAGAGCCTGGGGGGGCAGGAGGAGAGGGAATGGCTTCCCACTTGCAGAAGGCAGGGTTAGATGGGATACTGGGAAGGAGTTGTTCCCTGTGAGGATGGTGAGGCCAGAGATTGCCCAGAGCAGCTGTGGCTGCCCCTGGATCCCTGGAACTGTCCAAGGCCAGGCTGGATGGGGCTTGGAGCAGCCTGGGACAGTGGAAGGTGTCCCTGGGCACGGCAGGGGGTGGAATGAGATGAGCTTTAAGGTGCCTTCAAGCCCAAACGGTTATGAGATTCTATGATCTTGTATTAGTCTGATTTTGGTTTTTTGATTATTATAATTAATACAGAAGCAGAGTTTTCTGGGGCAGTTGACTGAGGGTGTCATGTTGTGTAGATTCTGTGGTAGTTTGTCCAGGGGCACCGTTGCATCTTCAGTACCTTAAGTGTTGTGATGAAGCAGAGTTTTGGATGCCTGACCTTTCAGCGAAGCTCTGAGGACAGGGCTGCTGGTGAATTTTTAATCTTTGCTTATAGTGCACTGATTTCTCCTTTACTAGAAGCCTTACCAGAGTGTGTATCTATAAAGCTGGTGCTTTTAGCTGTCTTTACACAATTGGAAGTAAAAGATAATTGGACAACCATCTTCTGTGGACTTTTTGAAGGGAAACTGAATGTTATTAAAATTAGTAGCCATATGAAAAAAGTGCTCAGAGAATAGAAACTACTAAACAAACAAACAAAAAGCCCTCAAGATTCTGCAAGTTGCTATATAACAAAATGCAGATTGTAGCCTTTTCTCGTCCTTTTTTCTGCTCCTAAGTCAGTCTTCTTTGAGTCTAGAGTGACCAACACGTAAAAACTTATAAAAAAAAAACTTCTAAGGACCCTGTGTCCCTAAGATCCAAGTGCTTCACTCTGTCCATCCCCCCTTCCTTTTTATTAGCCCCCCAAGTTCAATGCTGTGCCCAGTGTTGTTTAACTCATCCATCAGTGGTTGTATGAAGGGGTTGGTGCCTCCTCAGCTGCTGACACAGAGCAGGAGCAGTGGCCAGTCCCAGCCAGGGCTGTGCAGCGCTGCAGAAGGGCCTCATCAGGCTGGAGAGGTGGGCAGGAAAGAACTGTCAGCAAGGGCAAGTGTAGGATCCTCCAGCTGGGGAAGGATAACCCCAGTCCAGGCTGAGGGCTGAGCTGCTGGAGAGCATCTGCAGAGGGCCCTGGGTGTCCTGGTGAACAACAGACTGTTCCTGAGCAGCCGTGTGTCCCAGGGGCTGAGGGGCCTGTGAGATCCTGGTGTGCATTAGGAAGAGCATTGCCAGCAGGTTGAGGGAGGTGATGCTGCTCCTCTGCTTGGCCCAGGTGTGGCAAATGTGGAGTGCTGTGTCCAGTTTGGCACAGGAGGGACGTGGAGCTCCTGGAGTGGGTCCAGTGGATCTGCAGAGATGCCGAAGGGACTGGAACATCCCTCTCTTCAGGAAAGGCTCGGCGAGCTGTGTCTGTTCAGCCTTGAGAGGAGACAGAGCTGAGAGGTGACCGCAGCCCTCATCCTCTCTCAGTGTCTGTAGGGAGGGCTCAGCAGAGACCAGGCTCTGCTCCATGGGGCACAGCAATGGGACAAGAGGAAGGGGCAGGAACTGATACCCAGGAAGTTCCACCTGAACATGAGGAAGAACTTCCCTGTGCAGTGACTGAGCATTGGAACAGGCTGCCCGGGGAGGGTGTGCAGTGTTCCTCACTGGAGATATTCCAGAAGTGTCTGGACACAATCCTGTGCCACGTGTTCTGAGATGACCCTGCTTAAGCAGGGAAGTGGGACCAGATGACCACTGTGGTTCTTCCAGCCTGGCCCACCCTGTGATTCCATGTGACACTGGGATATGCAGGGCAGTGGTGGAGTCCCCATCCCTGCAGGGATTTAACAGACATGTGGGTCTGACACCTGAGGCATGGTTAGTGGTGGCCTTGACAGTGCTGGGGGAACAGTTGGACTCTGATCTTAGAGGGCTTTTCCAACCTGAATGATTCATTGATTCTACACAGAATAATTAAAGAAGTAAATATCTTCCAGGTGATTACCAAAAGAGGTGCCATCATATTTTGGTTGAAAGCAGAACTTTTGTTTCTCCTGTCTGCCCAGTGACTTGTACAAAACATGTTTTTGTAGGGAAAACTGCCACCAGGTGAGGGTGGAAACAGAGGTGCTGTGGATGTAACTGGCCCTCTGTGGAGGCCAGTGACTACGCAGAGCTCAGCTCCTGTATCCAAGGGGAGTTCCAGGGCCCTGGCAGTGTGGAGAGAACCGTGGGGTTTGATTGGGCCCTGCCTCGTGAGAGGCACGTGTGTTTGGCAGTGGTTATTTCCTGGACTGAGATGAAATCTCAAAGCAGAACATTGTAAGGTTAGTGCATATCCCCTCCTTGCCAAGGAGTACCTTGGGGAAATTGTACCCAGCCCCTTCCCCAATGCAGGAATTAACCTCCAGCACCTGCAGGAGGGATGGGCTTCTGTGTGAGCACAGGGGACTAGGAACAAGTGTGGCCCTCTTATTTATGGAGCATCATGGTGAAAAGGTGAAATAATCACCACCTGCAAGCAATAAAAAAGGGGTTTAATAGTGGTGATTTTCTAAGAAACCCCCTGCGGAGGGCATGGTTGTCATGTCTGCTTGGATAAGCTCTGCACTGCCAAGAGACAATGGTACGCTGCAGTGGGATGTGTATTGAATGAAAACATCATCTATGAAGGTAAAATAACAACCCTACAATTCTCCTGACTTATTAAAAACTGGCTGAGGCAAATTTGGAACCCCTCGGCAAGGGGCCTGGCTGCTGTGTGGCTGCATCAGTGGTGTAGCTGCTGGTTCTGATCTCTGTAGTTGCCCATCACTTGTATTTGAGTTTCAGTTGAACGGTTGAAAATACCCTGATCTTTGGAGTACAGGCTTGAGTATCATCTTCCTTTTTTTTTTCCTTTAATTGTGGAGAAAAAACGGGATTTAGGAAAAACATCTGTGCTGAAAGCAATGGTGATACCTGAGCATCATCCGTGTGAGAGGCAGCAAGAGTGACATTCCTGGTGGGCTTTCTGGAGCGTCCTCTTCGAGGAGCACTCACATTTAAGAGCAACTGTTGTGTATACAAAAATCCTGGTGGAAACCTTTTGGGCTTGTAATGGTGTACTGAGATTTATTAGACATTAGGAAGAAATTCTTCCCTGTGAGGATTGGGAGGCCCTGGCACAGGGTGCCCAGAGCAGCTGTGGCTGTCTCTGGATCCCGAGAAGTGTCCAAGGTCAGGTTGACTGGGATTTGGAGCAACCTGGGATAGTGGAAAGTCCCTGCTTATGGCAGGAGGTGAAACAAGATGAGCTTTAAGGTGCCTTCAAGCCCAAACCATTGTGGGATTCTCTGATTAGTGGTGACAGTGTTTATCTTTGGTAAAGGCCCTTCCAAGGACAGAGATTTTGCTGTTTCCTGGAAGTCTTATGGCCCTGAGTTTCTGCTGGCCACAAACAGCTCTGTGGCATGAGCATTATGTCCTTGGCTTCTCCGTCATCGTGATAGGATTGTGCATCACTTTGGTGGATGTGAAGCTTTGCCTGAGCTTGTGAGGCTATCATGGAGGGCTACAGGAAGTTTTGAAGCTTGTCTGAGAGTGCAGATGGAGGTACAGAAGGTCAAATGTTTGTCACCTCTAATCTGGATTGCAGGTTAGGCCTTTGCCTGTGAGGAAGGGGAGATGTTTTCTACCTGTGAGGAAGGAGAGATGTTTTCTGGCATTGGAAGTGAGGGGAAGCACGGATCACTGTGCATTTCACTTACATCTCCGGCTTCTGTGCTCCTGTTCCACACTGGGTGGCTGAGTGCGGGCAGGAGATGCAGTCAGTGTTTTGGCTCTGCCCTTGAACCACTCTGCCTTCAAATGAAACTGGAGTTCATTCTGTGTGTGTTGCTGGCCACTAAAAGTTGGCACGTCTGGAGCAGGGGCATTGTAAGGCTGAAGGCAGTGGGTGCATGAAGGTGTTTCTGAGTGCCCAACCAGGAGGTGCTTGGCAGGGTGCTTTGGACAGGCAGAAAAACATGGAATTTTGCAGGACTTTCAGAGAGCAAGTCGCTTACATCTTACCCTATGCAGTACACTCTGCTGTGGTGTGATGGCTCTTGCCATGGTCCAACATGTTGGATTTTGGTGGAGTAATCTTCAGGAGTGTAAGTACTAATGGTGAAGATCCCATCTGACACCATAAGTGGAGTAGTTTTTTTGTTGTCGTTAGTGTGATCTCTGTTGTACAAAGCTGTGAACATGCTTCTCTGATGAGGGTAAGGCAGCAAAGGTTGTAGTTTGTTTTGAAATAAAGCTTTAACTCCTATTGCATAGGGGTAAACAGCTGATTTTATAAATGCTTCTCACACTATACCCTAGTAAATTGCTGGGTAACAGATGATATCCTTGTAGCTTTAAAAAGGTAAATATTGGTAAAACACACAACTCCAGCATTTTGTGCTATTGCTGGTTTGAAAGGAGGCCAGTTCCTGAAAAGGTTTGCTTGGTTGGTGTAATGTTCCTTGTTTGGTTAAATGTGGACAAGTTCTGCTTGAGCTTGGCCAAGCACAGAGTATCTTGCTCGTTCCCAGTGGCTGTCCTGTGAAGACTTGAATTCTGAATGCATTCCTAATAGTCTTCACCATTACACAGCTAAAAGCTATGGCTTAGCTTTTTTTGTTGGTGGTTTTTTTTTTTCTTCTTTTCCCTTACAGCTTATTCAAGAGCCCATAGAAGAATCTATAGCTTCTCTAACTGGTAGTACTATTGCAGTACTCCAGGTTGAGGAGGAGGTGATGCTTACTAAACCAGCCAAAAACATCAGCCCTTTGG
>JAJNNQ010000515.1:0-20632 GCA_027886175.1 Phylloscopus collybita
ACCTTCAGAACCACAAGAATCGGAAATTCTTGGTTCCTTCACCATGGATATCTGTCTTACATTTTCAGATAGAAATTGGCAAGACAATGATCCTCTGAGGTACAATGTCACTCCCAATTACCCTGCTTATAGGAACTCGAGTTTTTGGTGAAATTACTCAGATAGTTGGGGTGGACATTCCAGGGCTGACCAATACCCACAACAATTACCCAAAGGATATTTGTTCATTTGTGGAAATAGAGCTTAGCAAGGCATTCCGTCACACCTGGAAGGTGGTCCATGCAGTATTGGAAAACTTACTGTGCTAGCACCTAGTGCTAAAACTGTCATTAAGAAAAAACATAGAGGAAAGAGGTTTACCCATCAATATGAAGAGAATTGTAATAGTGATTTTATATGCCCTAAAAAGCTGCAAAAATGCTTTCAGCAGGTTTGTTACTACTCCAACTTGCTTCTGCCATCGCATTGAAACAGTTAGATCAGGTTGGCTCTTGGCTGAGTAAACAAACCAATGCCACATCCACTGCAATCAGTGATTTGCTGGCAGATGTCAACAGCGTTAGACATGCTATCCTTCAAAATCAAACAGCAATTGATTTTTTTACTGGCACATGGGCATGGTGAGTGGAATTTGAAAGACTGTACTGTATGAATTTAACCACTCCAAGTCCATCCACAAACAACTTCAAAAAGTGAGAGATTTGGCAAATCAAATTAAAGCAGACAATAGGTCGTGGTTAGATGACTTGTTTGAAGGATGGAGCTTTGCACCTTGGCTAAAAGAGCTTTGCAAAAAAGGTTTATATGCATTGGTTGTTACAGTGACAATGTTAGTGATAGTGCCTTGTGTACTTCACTGTGCATGGCGAACAACAAACAAGGCCATCAAAGAAGTCTTTTCTGTTCAAGAAAGAGGGGGAAATGAGGGAAATGGATTTGTTGAGACTTCTCAAAGCCTGACAGAAGGCTCACATAATGTGCGTCGGTGCGCACACCTTGAGATGTTCCTGGAATTCTTTAGCTTAGTTCAGCCCCTGACCTCGTCTTCGTACACTACCTGCCACAATGCAGGTGTGATTTTGAGAGCCTTGTATTTTATTTCCTCACAAAATAATTCCTCCTGCTCTCTGGTTTGCCAGTTACTGATAGCTGAAGGGCCAGTGGTGGATTCCTCCTTGCTCTTTTGGTGTTATTTACCTGGTTATTGTCAATGTTTTCTTGTCATGCAGATGTTCTAGCCATTTTTACAAGCACTTTCAATCAACATTAGCTATTTCACTATTGTCAGTTAGTTACAAAAATAAAGGCATCAGTTGTTGTTTCCCAACTACAATTACTTCTGCAAAAGTTAAGGTTATAATACACAAGACAATGTCTCTATTTTAATACTCTGTAAAAGCCTAAACTATATTTATCATATTAAAATATATAATCTATACAGGGATTAGAGCTTTAACCATAAAAGGCTGGCAAATTATACTCTATCAAAAGCAGTTAAAAGGTGATTACAAACTGTACTATATCAAAGTAATTTGAAAAAGCCAATATAGTAGCAAAAGCCAACAACTCCATAGTGATTTGTAACAGTATCACCTTCCCCCCTCTCCCCAGAGTGAAGATGATGTCCCTGCAGATGTCCTGGAGCCTGTGGGAGCAGAGGGATGGCACAAGAGGACAAAGCAGCTGGGACTGAGCAAGACCAATGATGAAGCCCTCATCACTGTTTTTCTTAAAGTGTTTGAAAGCAGCCCAACTATCATCAGTCCATATAATAAAATCTTTATGGGCAGTTTTACAAGCCCACACAAAAGTTGGACCAATAATCAAAGTTAGTGATCCACTCCCCGACCATTCTGAGAAAGGCACACAATTCCCTTCCCTTACAATTCCTTCATGCCACATGCTTACTTTTCTTTGGCATCAGAGAATTTAAAAACTCAGGAAGATCAGAGTCATTTTCATCACTTGTGTCTTCTCCCAAAATAGCTTGCAACTCTTGAATCTTAAAAAGTTTCACAGTTCAACAGGTCCCAGTCCTGTTCTTTGGTTGCAGTGCCTAGCAGGACTGAATACAATATATTGTAACAGAGCCCCTTGTGGATTAAAGGACTTCAGCTCTTTCAATTCCTTTGTCAGTTGATTCCCACAAACTGTGGGAGTATTTTTTAAATCCTTGTGTCAGTGCAGTCTGTGGGGCTACTTTTTAAATCCTTGTGGCAGTGCAGTCCTGTCTGCGGATTTTCCCACTCTAAAGTGAATAGTTCCTGGCTGTCACAGCTTAAAGGTGTGCAGAGAAAAGAGTCCTTGGAATCTATAATTGTGAAACATTGACAATTTTCTTTTAGCATGGTTCAGAGTGTGTATGGGTTAACTACTATGTCATTTTATCAATTGCTCTTAGGTATTTTAATTTCTATGTCCCCTTCCTGAAACTTGATCTCTGCACCCAATTTTTCCAGTGAGTTTCCTCCTAATAATGGTTTTTAGAGAGTCAGGCACAAAAATTGATGGACTGCCCATCATTTTCCAAGTTTGACTTTAATTGGCATGAAAAAGGGGAGTGTTTCACAAGTCCCAATGATACCACTGGCACTGACGAGTGTGACGGAGTCATCACTAATCTTCCCTTGAAGCATATTTAATACCGAGTATCAGCTGCAGTGTCTACCAAAACCTCTTGTTTTTCATTTCCCAATGTGGCTGTTACCAGAGGCTCTGCTGAGGAGGAAACCTCTGGTCCCCTTCACAAGTCCTCTGCAAAATGCCAGGAGAGGGATCAGAGAACTCCTGGCTTTTAGCTGAGGACACTCTCATTTCTGTAATGTCCATCCTTTTTGCAATACGCAACGTTTACCTTCCTTCTGAACTTTCTCTTACATTTATTGCTTTCTTATCTGTGGCTGCAGCTGCCCTTCCTAGTCCTGGATGCACTGGACTTGCAGCTCAATTTAAACCTTCTTTCTCTTGACAATCTAAAGGCTTAGGGTAGACATGTCCCATGCTACACACTGAACAACAACATTTAATCCTTTTTATTTTCCTTCTCTAAAGCCAAACCAAAGGGTCCGAAGGTGCAGAATTAACCCTACAATCCTTTGGCTATTCTGATTTCTCAAAGGGAAAATCATTTCAGCAAACATCACTTCATTCCATTTTTACTCTCTATGCAAGAATAACATCAGTTTTGACAGAGTGGTACAGCCTGAGGTGCTTTTTTGTGGCCACTTCTCTGACTGAAGAAAAGAAGTTTCTCACTGAAGAACTGAAGTTTCTGTTCAAAGGACTGTTTCACCACTCGAGGCCTGATGAGCCTAACATCTCAACAAACTGGGAGTAGCACAGAAGATACAGAAGAGAGTCCTGGGCTGGGAAAAGAGAGATAAAAGAAGGAAGAATGAGAACCTAATTAACATGGAAGGCAAAGGGATCAATAACCAATAGGAAACCAATAGGAAACCAAATACTAAAAGCTCAGTACCTTGGGACCGGTAAACATAGAACCAATTAATTTCTCCTGGTTTTGACTGTATAAGTATGGGAAAAATCCAGTAAAGATCATGTGCGATGGAATGATTTTCTCTGCACAACCCAAGCAATGTGTGGCTGACAAGACTCTTGTTGCGCTTCCTGGCCAGAAAAGCTTCCTGGCCATAAAAAAGTAATGCCTTGATTCTCTAACATTATAAAGATGTTGCTGGACAGTTTTTCTTTCTCCTGCAGTTTTGCAGACAACAGGACACTGGGAAAAGGGATTTTCCTTTTTTTTGTGCACAAGTGTGTGAGCACGTGGTGTGCACCTCAGTGTCTGTGTGTGCTTTCACATGTGCACGTGTGTGTGAGTGTGCAAGGGGGGAGGGTGTTCCCTACCCCACCCACTACTGGCTCTGTGCTCAGCCTGCTGCAACACCTGGGAATATCAACAAAACTGCAGGAAAAACAAAAGCTCTCCAACAACATTCTTGCTTTTACAGAATCAAGGCATTATTTTATTATGGCTAGAATGCTGTTCTGGCCACGATTTGTAACAGAATTTATTTCCCCCACACATGGCCGGGTGTCTTGGGTTGTAGAGCTGAGTTTTGTGTATTCTATTTACATCTGTTTTAAGGCCTGATGACCCACCTTGATAAGCCATTGTTACCTTCCCCAGCCTGTGCGGTGCATTTGCATTTCTATACATCTCATGCCCTGGCGGTGGGGGGTGGGGGGGAGAGGAAGTGGCCGGGTGGGGTCGGTGCTGTTCTGTTGCAGGAGCGGGGTACGCGGCGCTTCCTTCGCTGCGGTGTGGGAAGAGCTTCTTCGTCTCCTGTGCTCGTCATCCTGTCTCCCTCCTGGCCGTCCCTAAACCAGTTTCTTCGCAGAATCATCTCTGCTCCAACAAAATCACGTCTGCCACTCCAGAAGTGTTTAGACTGTTTACGTTTAGACTGTTATCAACATCCTAAATCACAGAGTCAGATTGAAACTCTGACTTTGTCAGGGTTTTCTTCTAAAATTATTGTTTATTTGTTTATTTGTTTGTTTAGTTGGGTAGTTATGTTTCCTATCATATTTGTATTGTTAAACCTCCTAGTAAAGAACTGTTATTCCTATTCCCAACATCTTCGCCTAAGAGCCCTTGATTGCAAAATTATAATCCGTCAAAGTGCGAGAAGTTAGTATTCTCCATCCTAGGGGAACCTCAATTTCCCTGGCAAATACCTGTCTTTCCAAACCAAGACAGATTTTGGCGCCCAACGTGGGGCACGAGGGCATTGAGAGAGAGGAATAACAGTTCTTGAGTATTAGATAAAAACCCACTAGCCAAAATAATGTGGTCTAGCTTTCCCTGGTTTAGGTGTCACGTGGTAGTGGCTGTATTTCTGCCATTTGCTACTCCTTATGTTAATATGAGTCCTATGACTAAGGCTACTGTGGCGAGCATTCAGTTTGTTTTGTGGATTAATAAGGTGAGAAATTCATAGATTTTTAACTTCCTCTGGAAAGCAAGCACATAGATTCATAGCTATCATAGGCTAACTCTGTGCTTCTGGGGTTACTTTAACAATAGTACCTATTGTAAAGAAATGGCACCGGGAGAAATTTTCTCCCAGCCCTTCACACAGTTTTTTGGGTCCACCCCACCAGTTTTTGAAGAGTTGAAATCTCTGAGTGCTAATGATATCATACAGTGGCTGGTGTTGCTGGTATGCCTGTTCTGTTTGGCATTCAGAGATAAGGGGAAATTGGCCTAAGTAAGCACCTTAATAAGTACCCCAGAGAATAAGAATGCAGCCCAAGAGTCCGCTCCTGCCCCACAGCCTGCCTCAGAGATAAACCACCCGGTTTGGGTGGGGGCTCTGATTAAAGAGATGCAAGAAAAGATGAGCCAGATGCTGAGAGAGTACATCTCCCCAGCTAGTAGAAAATCCTTCCCCTGCCCTGACAAAAGAAAGCCTGATAGTGCAGCAATGAAACCCACAGAGATTACAACTGCTCAAGTCCCAGCTGAACCACAGGGGCAGTCACAGCCAGCGGCAGTTGCCCCTGTAGAAACAAAAAAATCTAAAGTAAAAACAGCAAACCCAGACAATAAGAAAAGAGAGCCCTCACAACCTGCAGGGGAATCACATGTTCAGATCATCACCGAGTCCCTGTCGTACGAAAGTCTCCGTAACCTGCAAAAAGATATCGTACGGCGGGGGCGTGAGGCTTACACAGCCTGGCTACTTCGAGTTTAAGACCTCATGAGTACTGGTGTGCAATTGGACAGTGGTGAAGCAAAGAATTTGGGACCCTTAACCCAAGACTCAGGTATAAATCAGGTATTTGTAAGAGAGCCAAAACCCCTTTCCCTTTGGGAGCGGCTTTTAATGAGTGTGAAAGAGAGATTTATCCACAAAAAAAGAATGCAGGAGCACCACCATAAAATGCGCTAAAAAACTCTAGAAAAAGAGATCCAACAGCTGAGGGAAGTGGCGGTGCTGGAGGTACTTTTTGGGAGAAGTAGACAGCATGATAATGACCCTGACAAGGTTAAATGCACAGAGCAGATGTTGTGGAATCTGGCAAATCTAGAACCATCTCAGTACACCACCTTTATTGCAACAATTAATGCTGAAGACAATCGAGAGACAGTGAGGTCTGTTGCCAATAAGCTTAAAAACTATGAAAGTATGATCAATAGCCCAATGCAGGCTCATATCTCTGCCGTGGTTAAAGAACTCAAAGAAGAGATAAGGGGGGTAAGAGAAGAGATGAAGACAAACAGTTCCAATATGGCACCAGTGCGAGTCACAAGCCCCAGAGTTAGAGCCCAACGACCCCCAGCTCGAGAGAGAGGGTACACCCCAAAAGCTGACCTGTAGTTTTATCTGCGTGACCATAGAGAAGACATGAGAATGTGAGATGAAAAACCCACTTCTGTCCTGGCAGCACGGGTGCGTGAGCTCAAGGAGAGGAACAATCACCAAGAGAGATCTACGAAAATAAAAGTAGCCTCAGCCTCCTATAACCAAGCTGCCAATGCTGTGTTGAATCCCCTTAAAAAAACCTCTAGTATGTATGCTCAGGGAGGGGATAACCAGTGCTAGAGGGGCCCTGCCTCTAGCCAAGTAGAAGAAAGGGATAATCGGATCTATTAGACTGTGTAGATCCGATAGCCTGGCACATCTGACCCACAAAAATACACGGCTTTGGTTGACACTGGTACCCAATGTACCCTGATGCCATCAAAGTATGTAAGAACAGAACCCATTTCTATTTCTGGGGTGACAGGAGGGTCCCAGCAGCTGACTGTAGTAAAAGCCGAAGTGAGTTTAACTGAGAATGGGTGGCAGAAACACCCCATTGTGACTGGCCCAGAGGCCCCGTACATCCTCGGCATAGACTATCTCAAAAATAGATATTTCAAAGACCCAAAAAGATATCGTTAGGCTTTTAGAGTAGCTGCTGTAGAGACAGAAGAAATCAAACAACTGAATACCTTGCCTGGTCTCTCAGATGACCCTTCTGCTGTGAGACTGCTAAGAGTTGAAGAACAACAGGTACCAATTGCCACAGCAACAGTGCACCGTCAGCAATACCGCACTGACAAAGACTCTGTGACCCCGATCCGTAAGATGATTCGTAAACTAGAGAGCCAAGGGGTAGTCAGTAAAGCTCATTCACCTTTTAACAGCCCCATCTAGCCTGTGCGTAAGCCCAGTGGGGAATGGAGACTGACTGTAGATTATCGTAGTCTGAATGAAGTCACGCCACCACTGAGCGCTGCTGTGCCAGACATGTTAGAGTTGCAGTATGAGCTGAAGTCCAAAGCAGCAAAGTAGTACGCGACCATTGACATTGCCAATGCCTTCTTCTCCATTCCTGTGGCAGCAGAGTGCAGACCCCAGTTTGCTTTCACCTGGAGGGGTGTGCAGTACACCTGGAATCGGCTGCCCCAGGGGTGGAAGCACAGTCCCACCATCTGCCATAGACTGATCCAAGATGCACTGAAAAAGAGTGAAGCTCCAGACCATCTACAGTACATAGATGACATCATTGTGTGGGGGAACACGGCAATAAAAGTCTTTGAAAAAAGAGAGAAGATCATCCAAATTCTCCTGGAAGCCAGTTTTGCCATCAAGAAAAGCAAAGTCAAAAAACCTGCCCAAGAGATCCAGTTCCTGAGAGTGAAGTGGCAAAATAGACAGCGTCAGATTCCCACTGAAGTCATCAATAAAATCACTGCCATGTCCCCACCAACCAACAAGAAGGAAACACAAGCTTTCCTAAGAGCCATTAGCTTTTAGAAGATGCACATCCCTGAGTACAGTCAAATTGTGAGCCCTCTCTACCTAGTTACCCGCAAGAAAAACAATTTCCACTGGGGCCCTGAACAACAACACGCCTTTGCCCAGATCAAGCAAGAAATCGCACATGCAGTAGCCCTTAGCCCAGTCAAGACGGGACCAGAGGTAAAGAACGTGCTCTACTCTGCAGCCGAGAGCCATAGTCTGTCCTGGAGCCTGTGGCAGAAGGTGCCAAGTGAGACTCGAGGCCAGCCACTGAAATTCTAGAGCCAAAGCTACAGAAAGTCTGAAGCCAATTACACTCTCACAGAAAAAGAAATCTTAGCCGCCTACGAAAAAGTTCAAGCTGCCTCAGAAGTGATTGGCACTGAAGCACAACTCCTCCTGGCACCCCGACTACCGGTGCTAGGGTGGATGTTTAAAGGAAAAGTTCCCTCCACCCACCATGCCACCGATGCTACATAAAGCAAATAAATCACCCTCATCACTCAGCGCGCCCGTATTAGTAACCCAAATCGCCCTGAAATTTTAGAAGTAATCACCAACTGGCCAGAAGCTGAGAACTTCAGTCTCACTGACGAAAAAGAACAAGTAACCCGAGCTAAAAAAGCTCCACCATACAACCAACTGCCAGCAGAAAAAAACACGCTACGCTCTTTTCACTGATAGTTCCTGTCGCATCGTAGAAATGAACCGAAAGTGAAAAGCAGCCGTATAGAGCCCCACAAGACAAGTTGCACACGCCACTGAAAGAGAAAGTAAGTCAAGCCAGCTTGCTGAACTCAAAGCTGTTCAATTAGCCCTAGACATTGCTGAAAAAAAAAGTAGCCGAAGCTCTACCTCTACACTGATTCGTAAATGGTAGCTAATGCTCTGTAGGGCTGGCTAGAAAAGTAGAAAAAAGCCAACTGGCAGCGTAGAAAAAAACCAATCTAAGCTGCTGATAAGTAGAAAGACATTGCCATCAGAGTAGAGAAACTACCTGTAAAAGTCCGTCATGTAAATGCCCATGTCCCCAAGAGTTGGGCTAATAAAGAGCACCAAAACAACGAGCAAGTAAATCAAGCTGCGAAAATAAAAGTATCCAAGGTAGACTTGGATTAGCAACACAAGGGAGAGTTGTTCCTAGCTCAGTGAGCCCATGATGCTTCAAGTCATCAGGGCAGAGATGCCACCTATAAGTGGGCACGAAACCGAAAAGTAAATCTAACCATGAACAGTATTTCACAAGTTATCCACGACTGTGAGACGTGTGCTGCCATCAAGCAAGCCAAGCGGGTGAAGCCCCTCTGGTACAGTAGACAGTGGTCCAAGTACAAGTATAGAGAAGCCTAGCAGATTGATTACATCACACTGCCCCAAACCCGCCAAAGCAAGCGCTACGTGCTGACCATAGTAAAAACCACCACTGAGTGGCTAAAAACCTATCCTGTGCCTCATGCCACCGCCCGGAACACCATCCTGAGCCTAAAAAAACAAGTCCTGTAAAGACATGGCACCCCTGAGAGAATTAAGTCAGACAACGAGACTCATTTCAAGAACAGCCTCATAAACACCTAAGCTAAAAAACACGGCATTGAATAGATATATCACATCCCTTATCATGCACCAGCTGCCGAGAAAGTTGAACAGTACAATAGACTGCTTAAAACCACCCTGAAAGCACTTGGCGGGGGGACCTTCAGAAATTGAGAAGTGAACTTAGCAAAAGCCACCTAGATAGTCAACACCCAAGAGTCTATTAATCGAGCTAGTCCTGCCCAGTCTACCCCTTTGCACACAGTAGATGGAGACAAAGTCCCTGTAGTACATATAAGAAGTATCTTAAAAAAGACTGTTTAGGTAAACCCCACCTTAAGCAAAAGTAAACCCACCCGTGGGATTGTTTTTGCTCAAAAACCTAGTAACACTTGGTGGGTGATGCAGAAAGATGAAAAAACCAGTTGTGTACCACAAAAAAACCTAATCCTAAGTAAGAACTGAGTGTGAGAGTTCATTCTGTATAGTAGAGTTTATTAATTTAGGTATGATACAGATGGTAATAGAATAAAGAGTGGAACGTTGTCTTAAGTTGTAGAGCTGAGTTTTGTGTATTCTATTTACATCTGTTTTAAGGCCTGATGACCCACCTTGATAAGCCATTGTTACCTTCCCCAGCCTGTGCGGTGCATTTGCATTTCTATACATCTCATGCCCTGGCGGTGGGGGGTGGGGGGGAGAGGAAGTGGCCGGGTAGGGTCGGTGCTGTTCTGTTGCAGGAGCGGGGTACGCGGCGCTTCCTTCGCTGCGGTGTGGGAAGAGCTTCTTCGTCTCCTGTGCTCGTCATCCTGTCTCCCTCCTGGCCGTCCCTAAACCAGTTTCTTCGCAGAATCATCTCTGCTCCAACAAAATCACGTCTGCCACTCCAGAAGTGTTTAAACTGTTTACGTTTAGACTGTTATCAACATCCTAAATCACAGAGTCAGATTGAAACTCTGACTTTGTCAGAGTTTTCTTCTAAAATTATTGTTTATTTGTTTATTTGTTTGTTTAGTTGGGTAGTTTTGTTTCCTATCATATTTGTATTGTTAAACCTCCTAGTAAAGAACTGTTATTCCTATTCCCAACATCTTCGCCTAAGAGCCCTTGATTGCAAAATTATAATTCGTCAAAGTGCGAGAAGTTAGTATTCTCCATCCTAGGGGAACCTCAGTTTCCCTGGCAAATACCTGTCTTTCCAAACCAAGACACCGGGCTAGTGCATAAAAATCATTCCATCACATGTGATTTTTAGTAGATTTCCCCCCAAACTTTACACAGTCAAACCCCATAGACATTCATTGGTTCAATGTTCATTGGTCCCAAGTTGTGCTGTTGCTAGTATTTGGTTTCCTATTGATTACAGATTTCTTTGTGTCAACCTCAATTTGGTCCTCATTCCTTGGTTCTCTTTTCTGGACCAGGTGTATCTGGCCAGGCCAGGGGTGATGTGTGGAGTTGATGTTCCTTGCTGGTCCTTATCTTTTGGGTATCTTCTGTGCTACTCCCAGTTTGTTGAGATGTTAAGCTCCTCAGTCCTCCAGTGCTAAAACAGTCCTTTGAAAAGAAACTTCAGCTCTGTTTCCTGCAGGGCAAAGGTGAACAAAACCCCTGACTAAAGTTACACAAATTTTTGTATCATTTCCCACAGAAACACCCCATGCCTGGAGTTCCTTTAATCCCCTTCACCCCAAACGCAGGGATATTCCCTCCTGCTTCCTGAACCAAGGGGTCCCACAGCCTTATGCCAGTGCTGAGGGAGAAACCTCCCCAGAGCACTAGCGTTTCTCCTATGCCAAAAGCACAGGGAGATTTTGGGAGCAGCCTGGCCCCATGGCCTGGCACTCCACATCCTGGGTGCTGGCTCCATCTGTGCCCTCTTCCTGTGCTGGAAAAGGCAATGGCAGCTGCTGGTGGCCAAGGGACTGGACCTTATTGTCCCCTGGGTGTTATTAATGGATCCTCTGTGGGTTTGCCAGGATGGCTCTGGCTGCAGGAGCTGTGCTGGGGTCCCTGTGTCCCATCTTCCTTCTTCTGGCCTTGCTCCAGCCCAGGGAATATCCTCAGCCTGCATGAGCTCAGGGGCTGATGGCTTTGGAGGTTGTCTCTCGTGTCCATGGGTTGTTGAGAGCACAGAGCTGATGTGATGGCACCAACAAGCATCTCCCCCCATCCCTCCTACCCCCAGAGCTGGGAGTGCTCACCTGGAGAAGAGAAAGCTCTAGGGAGACTTCAGAACCCCTTGCAGGGCCTAAAGGGGCTCCAGGAGAGCTGGAGAGGGATTTGGGACAAGGGATGGAGTGCCAGGACACAGGGACTGGCTTCCCACTGCCAGAGGGCAGGGCTGGATGGGATTTTGGGAAGGAGTTCCTCGCTCTACGGGTGGACAGGCCTTGGCACAGGATGTCCAGTTCTGGGATTCCATGATCCAGGCTAAGAGGAGCAGGGTGGGTGGGTTCCAGCCTGGAGCCCCAGGCTCTTCCCAGCTCCTGCTGCCTTTCATGAAATCAGAGACTCATTAAAGTTGGAAAAGACCTTGAACACCCTTGAGTCCACCTGTCACTAAAAATATTTTTCACCCTGAACCAGGCAGCAGCAGTTTCACTTTTGCACTGCTGCAGGAAAACATATGACTTACAGGAAGGCAGTGCTTGCTCCCCCACTGCCCCCATAAAAGGGAAAGCAGCTCCCTCTGAAAGAAGCAGCGCTGGGTCAGCTCAGCTGGACTTCTCCCATACAAGAAGCTGCAGGGCACAGAGGGAGAAGGTAGTGCCCTGGGGATGAGCTGAGGGGATGGGAGCTGGTTGCAGCCCACTGTGGTTCCAGGAGAGCTCAAAAGGGTCTCATTTTGGACTGTTGTTTATAGGGTCACAGGAGAGCAGGTTTCAGTCATAACAATGTTTAATCCTGGTGAGAGTTTGGCTCGGGACTTTATTTGAAAGTGAGAGAACAGGGATGCTTTGCCCTTCGGGCCAGAGGAATATTTTCCAAGGCTGGTCATAAGAAAAGCAGGAGCTTGTTATCAGTTCCTGCATCAAAGCACTGATTGATAAGCTCAGGAAGAGCTGAGCACGGGTGGTGTTGTCAAGGCCAAGGGCTAATAAGCATTTTCTCAGATCACACTGTAGCCTGGAAAGGAGGGAGGTGAGGGAATGCACCACCTCAATCACTACAATTTTATCACTGCTGAAGCAAACTTCTACATGATGTAATCCTAAAGAAAGTTATGGAAGATGAATTTATGCATAAATATATCTATAACAATGCTGCTGTGCTTCCCCTGCTCATTTTCTGGATGGAGCATCAGCCCCAGGAAGGGCTGAGAGCCTCACCTGCCCTCCAGGTACCAGCACAGCAGCTCAAGGTCAAAGATTTGTGCAAAGAGTTGGGAGTTGTCTGTCAACTAATTTAAGCCATGGCTGAGGATGAAACTGGACTCTAGCTCAAATAAGCCGACTCCAAAAGAGTGCTTTCACCTTCTCATTCTCTGGCAGGAAAAAGCCTGAGGTACTGGAATTACTCTGCTGCTGGAAAAAGCCTGATTTACTGGAATTGCCCTGCTGCCCCTACTAAGGGCAAGTCCCACCCCCCCACACCCATCCCCTCGGAGAACCAGGGCTGCATAAAAAGGGGCTGTGCTGGGCTTCTCCCATCCCAGCAGCTGCGGGGTACAGAGGGAGAAGGTAGGGCCCTGGGGATGGATGAGCTGTGGGGCCGGGAGCAGCAGAGAGAAGGATCTTGTCACTCTCCTGCCACCTGTTGCCGCTGTTTTGGCACGGCTGGGGAGATGGCAGGGCAGGAGAAGAGGGGTCTGAGGGCAGGGGGCGGGTCGTGTCTGCTCCTCCGTGGGCTGCAGGAAGCCGCCTTTGCTGGCAGCCGCTTTGGGGGAGCTCGGGAGAGCCGTGTGCGCTGCGGGGGCTGAGCTGGGAGCGGGGGCCTGGCTCAGAGGTGGGGCGGGATGGCTGCGCTCCCCTGAAGGCAGGAGCCATGGGAATGATGCTGGGGGAGTTCCTGGCCCTGCGCCGCTCCTCCGGGAGCAGGACAGCTCCGTGGTGATGAGGGGCAGGCACTGCACATCCTGCTCTGTCCCCAAGCCCAGGGGGTCAGTTCTTCCTCATCATCCCCACGCAGGGAGGGTGGGATTCTCCTCTCTTACAGTCTAAGCGTCAGCACCCAGAGCCCTCTGGTCCCTGAGACAGCCCCACCAAAGGTAGCAATGTTCCCAGAGCCCCTTTCCCTGGAGTGGGGATGGGGAAAACTCTCGGGGGCTGTTCCCATGAAACAATGTGCAGGCAGGTCCTGCTGCCAGCCTTGCTGCTTCCCTCGTTTGCTTCCAAGCTGGAACTCGATCCCGAGTTATGCCCTGAATGTGCTTAGTGCCTCTCTGCGGGCACTGACACAATCACGTGGGGCTTTTCCCTATTCCTGCAGCAATGGGAAGCCGTGCAGAGACTGCCAAGTGTGCCTGGGGGCAGGTTCAGGCTGTGGCTGGGCTGGAGTTCGTGTTGTGCAGGGTCGCCCCTGGCTCCTGAGACCGAACTGAAGTGCAGAATAAGGATTTACTATTAGAAATTTAAAGCAGGTATGTTTTATTTCCAGCTGGGACACACAGGGGGATTTCTCCTCCAAACTGTGAGTACCTGATCAAGTCAGGGTCCAGGCTTAAATACACCTTGATCCCACAAACCCACACCTCCCCACTCACCTATTCCCTGCTTTCTCTCACTTTGTAGTTGAATTAGCTGCCACACCTCCTCGTGGTTCTGAGTTGACCTCTTCCTCAGGTTGATCTTCACTTCTGGGCAGGTGCAGTGGAAGTTTGGCTGTTTTTCCGGTGGCTCTGCTCTTGCCAAAAATGAGGGACTTGCTTTTGCTGGATTCAAGCCACAAAGTTCTGCTTAATCAATTTTCAACAAATACCTAGGTCCTGCTTTGCTGAGTTCCAGCATTATACATCTAAACTATATGGCTTCTACCTAGTAACTACCTAACAACTTGGTTTAATAGGTGATCTTCTATGTGTTCTCAGTACAAGCTGTTTCTCTTCTTCTACAATATCACCAAAAAGCTGCTTCTATAATCTTATATTTTCATATCTATAAACGTTCTCCATATCAATCCCCCCTTTTCTTTTTATATGTTGCAGATTATTTTGCTTAACTATAAAAAACCAAAGCTTCCTGTACAAGCCGAGGCTCACAACAGTAATCATGGGGAGAGGGGAGGCCACAGAGACAGACCACACACACACATGTGAGGGAAGCATGTGGCAAACACAGACCTCCAGGCAACAGGCTCCCTCTCTCACCCTTGTCTAAAGGCAGTACAGTTAAAGCAGGGGCTGGTAAAGCTGAGCCCAAAGTTGTGAGTACCACCCCGGGGTGCTGTACCACATGCACCCAAACACAACCCTTCTAGTGGCATCACAGGGCCTGTGCTACACATAAGGGCATGGGGTAACACATCTTGGTTGCTGTTTTCAAATTTCAGTGGGAAAAATGTTTTGCCTTCTTTTTCTAATTATCAAAACAGCTAGTGATTGCATCCACTGCTGTGTTTGAATGCAACCAAGGCTAAAATGACGTTTCTTCTGGTTGTTTTTAAAGCGTTTGCTAACAGTTTATTGTCTTGCTCTTCAATGTAAACAGTTTTTACTGGCTTGTACTTAATGCTAATAAAAATATTGTAAAGGTTACTGTAACTTAACTATGGTATTACTAGTTACAGCCCATTTATTTATTAATACTTCTAAATCTACTGTGTTCAAACCCCTTAGTCCTGTTCTCAAAATTCTTGTGAGATCTGTTTTTTGCTTAAATATATGATACGCAGACTTCTGTAGTGAAAGTATTTAGTTTCATTGCTATTTCTGTTCGCTTCAGGGACCATTCTAAATTGAGCAATAGCTTTTGGGTCTTTTAAGAACATATGGTCTTATTTTGGTGACTAAAAATTTAAACAAATATAGTTGAAGGTGTGGTGGTGCTTTCCAATGTTTGTGGCAAAGTTGTCCTGATCTTGTTGCTCTGAGGGTTTGACATTGGTTTTAGTTTTAGTTCTTTATCACCAGGTGTTGCTTTCCAAGGAGTCTCTGGAGCTTTCTTGACTCGAGTGTGATGGATCCAAGCACTCTGTTCCTTAATCTTAGTTGTGGTGAATGTGGTGAGAAGCGCCTGGAATGATCCTTCCCACTGTGGTTTCAGGGTTTTCTCTACAAGAAACTTAACATCTATATAATTTCTAGGCTGTAGGTTATACACTGGCCTGTCCATCCCTCTGCTTTGAGTTCCAGCCACATATATTTTTAATATTTTTGAGCTGCTTACTCAAGGCCACCATATAGGTGGTCAGTGTTTCCCCCCCCGATCTGGGAGGATATATTTTGTACCTTATATGGTCCTTTCTAAAACGTTTCAAAAAAACTTGACTTTTCTTTTGTTCTGGGTTTAGCCCGAATTCACAGCAATGCTAGTGAAAAAAACTGAGGCCAGAGTAAGTTGGCTTCTTGCCCTAGTCTTACAATTTTTTGTTTATTGTGGCTGGGACTCCAAAGCGTGGTATTATTTCTTGTAGTAATACCTTGGTTACCTTTTGGACTTTAGTCGTCCTTGTGGGGGAAGCTTCTGGCCACCTTGAAAAGGTATTATTACTTAGTGCCAGCAAATATAGATACCCCCCTTTTCTTGGAAGTTCTAAAAAATTTGCTGCTGTTCCTTGGGCCCATGACTTCTTCTAATTTGGCTAGGTTTTGGGTTGGGGGGTATTTTTGGGTTTAGTCTGGAGGCAAAGATCACATTGTACCAGTGCCCTACTTGGGCAATGGTAACATACAGGTTTCTAACAATAATTCTTTGAGTTAAATAGTTATGCAGGGCATCAATTCCCTAATGTGTTTTCCTATGTTCCTTTCTTAGTAGTGACCATAGTAAATGAGAGGAAGTAGCAAGCTTTCTTTTCCTTTTTCTGTAACAGCCTATTCCTCCTGGTTATAACTTCCTTTTTTACTTTTTATAAGCCTTTTGTTTTTTTATTATACCTTGGCTTACCTTCTATAAAAAATTTGTCTATCTGGGATTAAAGCTGCCTCAATGAATATTTCACCTTTGGCTGCTTCTTTTGTCTTTCTGGCCACAAGCTCATTTCCTTTTTCTAATTCAGGGTTCACTTTCTGGTGTGCCTTGATATGCATAATGGTTATTTTTAAGGTAGTTGGACTGCCTCTAACAGGCTTTTTTTGTTGTTGCTGTTTTGTGCATGTTTAATCAAGGTAGATGATTGTTTGCTTTGTTATCGGGGCCTTCTTCTGGGATACTCTATACCCTTGTAGGCCTAAAAAGTTTAAAAGGCTTATCATCGAGTAGCTCTTGGGAGGTTGTTTACATACTGCAATAGTTGTCCTTCTTCGGGGGCTTCCCAGAATTCTAAATCTCTTGCAAGTTGTTCTCCAAACAAGGTGGACAAAATTTTTGAACTCCTGCAGAAACTCTGTCTATGTGAATTGAGTTTTATTACTCAAATGCAAAAATTTTCTGGCTGGCTTCATGGAGAAGAAGGCAAAAGAAAGCACCTTTCAAATCTAAAATAATAAACCAGGTTAGTTCAGGTGTTAAACAGGTTAGCAAAGTGTAGGGGTTTGCTACCAATGGGTGCAAGTTGCTGTTTGCACTGCACTTGCCTTACTGCTCCCAAAAGGACTAAATCAAAATCAAACCTATAACAAACAGATGATGATAGCCACAAAAGACACAAAGCAAAAGAGGAGCCTGGCATGGCAAGAGATTGCTTGGCCTGTCCTTCTGCAGACAGGGTCAGAGGGCTGGAATCACAGCATGGACATGTGTGTGGTTGCTGCCAGGTGGCAGAACCAGGGCTCCCTTTCACACCAGGCTTCTGTGTCTGTCTAGCTCTCATCTCAGAATCCCTAGACTATTTACAGAGGAGATCCTAGTCTAAAAAAAAAAAAAAAATGGTCCTAACTATGGGGACTCAATGAATTTTAAAGTAACAAATGTTTTGTTCTGTATCTAAACAAGCATCTTACAGAGTATGTATATCTCTATACCAGGAGAAACAAACACCAGCAGCAACAGCAGACCAAGCCAGAAACCCAACCCCAGCCTTGTCTCACCTGTCAGGCACCGCCCCTTCGGTGCAGTTCCGGGCACAGCCAGCAGGGGCGCTGGTGGCTCCCGGCCGGGCAGGGCAGGTGCGATGATTCCCCCGCGGCTGCAGGGGGCGCTGTGGAGAGAGCTCGGCCGCCTCTGGGCCGGCAATGGCGGCTCAGGGACAGGGGAGAGGAGAGTTGGCTTCCCCTGCACAGCCCACGGGGAGCAGCCGCTCTCAGCGCCACTGCAGAGCCGGGGTGGGGAATGCAAGTGTTGCAAAAAACCTCGAAGCAGTGGAAGAAGCAATGGGGACTGTGCCGAGGGTTGCTCCTTTGCACAGTGTGAGAAACAAGGCTCATTCTCTAAATAAAATTATAATAATGGATAAAAGGGACAGTATCCAGTGCTAGGGTGTCTGGCAAACTGCCAGAAAGCATATAGTTAACTATAACAACTCTTCTTATATACTTTCTGGTTGATTTGGTCAAATGCATGTTCATGAAGATAATACATATTCAAACATTCCTTTGAGTTTACATTTTCTGGGAATTCTTTATCTTAGTTCAACCCTTGACCTCAACTTCTTACAGTACCTGCCAAACTGCAGATCTCATTGTGAGTGTCTTGTATTTTATTTCCCCACGCGGCTCTCTGGTCTGTGGTTTGACAGTTATTGATAGCTGAATGGTCAGGGGTAGGTTCCTCTCCTTGCTCTTTCCTCTGTTATAATTCAAACATCCAATTCTCTCAAAAACGATTTATTTGCTAGAGAATTTTGACAGTGTAATTGACAACACGCACAATCAAGGAAACAGTGGCGATCCCGGGAATTGGTCACTGGGTGAAATCGCGAATGCAGCCTCTATCGCACTGCATTACGTGAGTTTCACAAAGGTCTGAGCCCATGCCAGTCGTTTTTATACCCTTTCTGGCTGGGCTACGTGAGTCCCTGAGATTTTTTAAGTTCTTTTGTCTCTTTTGACTTCGTTTCAGTGGTTGATGCAATTTCTGAAAACGGGTTTGGTTCTCTTGAAAGGATTTCCTGGGTAGAGGAGCTCCTGAATAGTCTAAATGGTCCTGATAAGACACCATCATGTGCTGATCGCTGAGCCATCACTCTTATCAAGCATTGAGTGTCTCCTTTCGGGCCTTGATCTCCACCTTCTATTTGCATTTTAATATTTTTGTCTTCTCTCAGAGAGGTGGGTGAAAGCACTTTGTGAAATCTACACACAGCCCTCTGCCTGTGTGAGAGGCGTTGTAGGCTACAGTTTGCTATTCCATAAGCATGTTTTCTTTCTACTTACTAACAAATCTTTATATAACACCAATATTATGAAAACATAAATTAACATCTATTACGTCCTCTATTTTAATTTTTTTCTAACGCTTGAGCTATAATATGTATTTATGAAACTAAAATATACAATCTACAGAGAGATCAGGGCATTAACAATAAAAGACTGACAAATTTGATACTATATCAAAAGCAGGTTAAAAGAGATTACAAAGTGTACTATATCAAAATAATTTACAGAAATCAATAATAGCAAAAGACAGTAACCACATAGTTATTTATAACAATAGCTCACCGGTGATGGCTGGGTCTGAGATGGGGCCTGCTGGGGCCAGGGGCTGCTCCAACGTCTCAGCAGAGCACACACTGGCTCTGGGCTCCCAAGCAGCAGAGAAGCAGAGAAGCAAGTGGACAAGCCCTGGTCAGTCCTGAAGCAAGAATAAAACCAGAAGGGAATAAAAGAGAAAAACCATAAGGCAGCAGGATCTCAGGTCAGACCCACTGTGCCACATGGCCCCTGTGTTGATCACCTCTGCTGGAAGGAAGAGCAGCCCCTGGTCCCAACCCAGAATCTTGGGCCACCCTTCACCCATTCTTGGGTGATATTCCTGCGTCAGATGGGGGGAAACACTGACAACTCCAGACACAAACCAAAACCAGACTGGCTGTGGGATAAGAATCATCCCCAAGACAGGACCCCAGCACCTTCCAGAGCCATTTCCCAGGAGCCTTCTGTAAGTCACCCCTGAGCAGCCTGAAGTCTGCTCCCCTCAAGGCCAAGGCTGAAGGTTTGCTGGCACTTCTCCTCCTGTCACCAGAGATTTTAAGCTCAGTGGCTCTGTGGTGCTGTGGCCGAGATGTCCACCAATGGGCACCTGGCTGATGAGACCCTCTGTGGTAGGGGAGCAGCAGATCACAGAGGGCACCTCTATGAATGGGCTCCCAAAGTCTCCATTCTCTCCTGATGGGCCACCAGGATGCCCCAGGCACAGCTGTGGGCAGGGACAAGGTGGATTTTGCCACTGAGCCTGTGTGGCCGTGCTGGGTGTGGGAGGAGTGTGTGTGGGGAGTGTGGGGTGCCCATGGGGGAGTGTGTGAGCGCTGCCTCTGGGTGCTGGGAGCAGCAGGCTGGGCCAGGCAGCAAGCAGGGCAGGCGTGGGGCTGGGCAAAGGGTGCAGGATGCAGGCAGGGCTGTTGGATGGGCACAGGGGCTGTGCCAGTGCTCAAGAAAGCCTGGAGTGCCTCCAGTTGTCTGCACTTGTGGATTGAGGAGTTCTGCTGGGAGGATGTGGGCAATGGTGAAGGCAGCAGCTTGTTCAGGGCAGGCTGTGTGGCAGAGACTGTGTGTGTGTCTGTGCTGTCTCTGGCATTCACACTCAATTTCAGGGTTGATACTGCAAACAGGAAAGCAACAGGCACATCCAGTGTGGTCGGAAGGAGACCCTGGCTCTTGTGCCATCCCAGGCTGGGCTCCAGCAGCCGGCTTGGAGCAATCCCCAGGGCTGAAGATGCTGCAGAGCCTCTGCCAGGAGTCTGGGGCCATTGACAGCACCTTAGGGAAAGTCTTTTCTTCCTCCACAGAAATGGCTTCAAAGGAGGAGATACGAGAGGGGGATGCAAAGGCAGAGCTGCTGGCAGAGGAGTTAGAGAAGGAAGGATTGGATGCTGGATACTGGCTGCCCAAGATGAAACAGATCCTGGGAATCAAGTGCAGAGAAGCCCTGCAGCATCTGGAATATGAAGATTACCTTAAGCTGGAGCATGAGGTACGGCATCCTTGGGAGAAGAAGGCACTCCAGAAACTCCTAAAAATAACATATAGCAAAAAAACTACTAAAGAAATACAGAAGGAGCACTTGAAAAAGACAAAGGAGACACAAGAAGGGGCCAAACAAGCCATGAAGGATATGACAGAAATCCTCAACAGCCACAGCCAGGAT